>OU015495.1:162530893-162683393 GCA_907164885.2 Dolomedes plantarius | reverse complement strand
CCTAGACATTTTGAAACTAAATGCAGTTTTATATTTACTGAATAAATGTTTTGAAAGGATTTTATTTAAATGATAGTAAATTTCCTGTGTACCAATAAGAGTTTGGTAATATCATTTATTTCTACATCCAAGGTTGGTTTTGCCTCCTCAGTTTATAGAATAGTTTTCTGTTATAAAATTAAATTTTTATTGCCATAGGAATCAAGAATCTCATGTAAAAATCTTTCTAAATACTGTTTATTGCAATGTAACTGGGCTGATGATGGTGTGGAAAATTTAGTTTCTTCTCTTCCGGTTTTCTTACATTTTCTAGGTTATTGGTGACTGGTTATAACTGAATCAACTCTTGCTAAGTACCCTGCTTTTAAAATTACGTGTTAACAAACAGTTAAATGATTCTTTAAAACTTTCCATTTTTCTGGACTGCTATTGGAAAAGATATAGTTTTGGGGAACTCGTTTCCAAAAATGGAACTGATTCATAATGTTTAACTAACTTCATGGATGGTTGTTGTCAGGGCAGTTATTCGTAGTTCCAAGGGTTTTTTAGGTCCCCTAAAATTTATACCTAGATAGGATGGGGAATTACAGAAAAAGGAGATCTGATTTTTAGAGGGGAAGTTGAGTGAACAATATGACGATTGTATGGATTCTGCATCCTTACAATCGGAGAGAAGGATAGTCAAAGCCCTCGTTTCTCAATTTTGTAGAATAGTTGGAATGGACCTGGTAAATGATATCATACCATTACCTTCAGCACGACCACCAATGAATTTTAGCGATGATAGGTCAACAATAGTGTCAGTAATACTATATATTTAAAAATTTTTTTCAGCAAGCATGTAAATAAATATAATGGAGAAATTGTAATTGTCTTCTCTCTTTCTTTCCGGTGTATAAAGAGTATTTTTATTACCTTAAATGTGTTTTGTTCCTGACGAATATTTATTTTTTGTTAACCTTTTGAGGTGTTTCTGCTTAGCAGACAAAAATGAGATAGGATAGTAAATGTATCTAAAATGACATAGAATAATAATAGGGAAATGTATATGATATCTAATTAGATGCTAAGCTACAATTGAGATTTATCTGAACTAAAGTATATTCTCGTCATTTCTAATGGAGGAAATCTGCTAAAAATACAAACATAGTCTTGTTTTATATATAGAACTACGAACTTCATGACTGCGTCAACTTTCAGTGGAAAGGCATGTCTGGATTATTATTGAGAACCTGATAAAAAGAAACCTGTAAGTATATTTGATGATTTACTGTGGGGAACCACACACTGCCATCAAACGAATTTCATTAACAGATCGCTTTTCGAACAAGTTTTTAAACACTGATACTATTTTATCTAGAAGTAGCAACTGTAGATAAAAATTAGAGCTATTTTTCCGAATTATTAGGCTTTAAAGTTTTAGGACACGTTTGCATTGATGGTAACGAGGCTGCTGACGCCATGGCTAAAGACGCGACACAATTAAATGAGGAATGTCCTCATTATGTCACACTTTGTGACATTAACTCAGCTGCAAATTTCTCAATTCAGAAACAGGGTCATCGAATTAAAGTATCAGGCCTGCGAACTAAACGCCAACAGAAAAATTACAAAAATCTTAACAAGACTGAGAACTCGGCACTTCAGAGTCAGGAGAATTTAGCAGGATGAAACCAGGACTTAAACTAATTGCAGAAACTGCCCGAACTGGAACCTGATCATGTTTTCTCTTGCCCTGCAATAATGGCTGCAATGAAGCAGTTTAGTGATTGTCCCCAAGAGGACCTTTATGCGGACAATTGCCTCCAGATAGCTGAGGCTGTATGGACCACCCACTGTGCCATCTAGCTTGACTGTCCATGGACACGACAACCAACCAACCAACCAACCAAAATTTTAAGAACTCCTCTAAAAATTTTATTTCTGTTTTGTAATGCAGTAGTTTACTAATTTCCTTTTCTACGCTTTACGAAATTGTGTGTTTTATAATATTAAATGCTATCTAAATAAAGCCTTATATTTATAAATAATAGTTGATACCCGTCAAAACATGACGGCTAGATAGTAAATGAATGTGCTAATATACAAATTATACTCAACACGTCATAGCCAGATGCTGAAAATCATAATGATGCGTAGAAACAAATTAATGTGTTTAAACGGCATCGTGTTTAGTGAGTATCTGAAGTCAGATTTAAAAATGTGACTGAGCATGCGCAGAAGGCAATTTTTTTTATTGAAAATTATCGCTAATTAAACAGCGCGAAATAATATTTTCCATGAGGTTTAATCTTATATTTCACAAACATAATTTTCATAAAATAAAAATGGTAGAGAGAGATCTAGAGAGACTTCTCAGAATAAACGTGTTTAATCATTAAAACATGTCACTGAGCATGCGCAGAAACAGTGAGTTTCTAAAGCCAGATTTAAACATGCCACTGAGCATGCGCAGAAAGCAACTTTTAACTGTAAATTATCGTTGATTAATAGAAATTGTGTTTACAAAAACCAAATTGGACAAATCTACAGATTACAATCTTTCTTTTAAGACCAAAATGAAGTAAATTGATGCAGTAGTTTTCTCTCACGGACTGCCCAAAAAGTCGGCTTAGCAACTTAAATATATAGATTGACGCACTGTCATATAATTGGGAATATTATAAACAGAGAGATGTGCATGGAAAATGTCTGAAACTTCGATTTAAAACAGCGAAAGAAACTTACAATAATAGCTGCAAATTTCAGCCTCAGTATATGCGTCAGGTACATGTTATAGAAAAGAAAGGTGAAATTCAGAGCATCACTTTATTTTCAATCTTAGCATCAGAGATGGTAAAAAAAAGTTTGATGACAAGACGCTAATGTTTTATTTTATTTTCAACTCACAATTTCTCTTAAACTATCGATTTATGCCAACCTTTGATAGAACTTATATTTTCGCGTTGCTCTCGATCGCTTGACGTCACAAACAATTTAAGAAAGAACAGAGACTGGGTTTTAGGAATAAAAACGGTCAGTTTCAACCGGAGTCTATTCGGTGCAATATTGGTGCAGAAATTAATTTTCATTGTGGGTACAATTATTCTATAGCATGCTGTAGCGTACGTGGCAGAGAATTAAATATTGATTTAGAAAAAACGTTGGTATTCTCTGGAGCTTGGGGATTAAGTAAGCCGTGTTTGACTTCGAATAAACATAGGGTCGTAATTTTCATTTACAAGTTAGTATGTTTAAATGCTGGAGTATCAATATGTATAAAATAATAAGATTGATTCAATAGATCGTTGAGTAGGGTACGTGACTACACTGGGGGCACTGTTTAAAATATGTTAGGGGCCGTTCAAGTATTACACGTGCATTCGAAATTTGGAGGGGGATACAAGCTATGCTTATTGTTGCTGACAAGGTAGAAGGAGGGATCAGTAACGAGGGATGCTTATACTAGACAGAAAACATGCACGCAAGAGAGTGTGCTGCGATGTGCTCCTGACTACAACTCCATATTGTAGGAGTTGTACTATTGGTAGTACTATTCAATACTATACCAATAGTTGAACCATTGGTATAGTATTGGGTTATCATCCCAATACTATACCATCCAAATACAGATAATTAGTCACTCTGTTTGCAGTATTACAAAACAGTGTTGCGTTTTATTAAAATTCTTCAGTATAATCGTGTTTTATTTTAGAGGATTATGTACTGGGTAGCCTTTTTCTATGGCAGGCAATGTCTGACATTCACAAATCAAAATTAAATCAAAAACTTTTTTAAAATTTCAAGGAAGAATCACGAGTACGACCAGTTCGCATAGATACACGACGTGCCAGTGAGTTAAAGTGTATTCATCAAGATAAGAGGGGAGGTGAGGATATAGATAGTGACTTGATGTAGATGTGGTAGATGACGTGGGAGAAGCCAGCCAGATTTAAAGAAAACGTAGTGAAATATAAAAAAAATAACTATTATTAGTTAAAAATGTTATATCAATAGTTATAATATCAATAGTTATAACAAAAATAAATAAATTTAGTTATTGAATTATTTTAGTTATTATTAGTTAGAATTATTATTATTATTATTATTTCATTATTATTATTATTATTATTATTTCATTATTATTATTATTATTATTATTATTATTATTATTATTATTATATTATCTTCATTCATATTATTCAACTTTAAAAATATACAATAAATTTAATAATTGGGAAAAAATCGTTTGTCTTATGAAACAGCGGTAAAAAATTGCAAAAGTAAATTGTTATATCAATAGTTATAATATCAATAGTTATAATTAATTATATCAATAGTTTCTGATATAATTTTGATTTGTGAATGTCAGACATGACCTGCCATAGAAAAAGGCTACCTAGTACATAAGCCCCTAAAATAAAACACGATTCTACTGAAGAATTTTAATAAAACGCAACACTGTTTTGTAATACTGCAAACAGAGTGACTAATTATCTGTATTTGGATGGTATAGTATTGGGATGATAACCCAATACTATACCAATGGTTCAACTATTGATATAGTATTGAATAGTACTACAAATAGTACAACTATTGGTAGTACAACTCCTACAATATGGAGTTGTAGTCAGGAGCACATCGCAGCTATAAAATAAATAAATAGTGATTATGTAATAATTGATGATTTTGAAGCATTGGGGAGAGTGACGTAGTTGACAGATTAAAAGTAAACGATTGATTCTGCCTCAGTATTGTATCTTTTCTTGTATATTTATTTACATTTGTATTATACTTGTACTATTTACTTTCAAAGAATTAAGGAAACCTTTACAACGTTGACATAATTCTGACTGTTTTCATTCATATTTCAATGCATTTACTGTTAATGATTCAAAAACTATACACTTTACAAAGTATAAATATACAATAAATTTAATAATTGAGAAAAAATCGTTTGGCTTATGAAACAGCGGTAAAAAATTGCAAAATCTTAGTGATCAAAAGGTGGGGTGGGGTTGGGGATTGGATATTTTGCTTACGTAAGGTTCTTTTTTACAAGGGGAGGAAGGGTCTAAATTAACTAAAAATATGTTTGATTTGCCCTAATAATAGTAATACTTGATTGAACCTTTATATAGAAGCACTCTAATCCCGTTTTTATGTTTTGTTAAGAATAACAGAGGCTTTCAGTCATGTTAAATATAGCTACTGGCTAAGATTTTTCGAAAATATTATTCATGTATGGAATTTTAATGAGAATTTTCAAAAATTGTAGCATGAAGAACTATTAAGCGGATCACAAAATGTTTTTACCAATGTAAATGATAAGCTTTTATTTAGTAAATCCTTATAAAAGTAAAAGATTTCGATCAAGTAGAGTTTTATAGACGATCGAAGGATGGATTTAAAACATACTTAGAATGAAAGATATATACATTTTAATATGCATATACGGGAAATAAATATTCCCCAAAGTGTAATTATTTTAAGTATTTCATAGAATTTACATAATGTATAGTTTGAAAAAAAATGCTGTTTCAAAATTATTTTTGAGTTTAGACTTTTAACTAACCCTGCATTTGCCTTTCCATTCTATTATATGCTCTTCATTTCTAACTACTGTAGAAACTATGTGAAGACCTGTTTCATAAACCTAAAATATGGATTATCCATTGAAAAAAATGAAAGTAAAATGATATTTTTGACTAGAATTAAACATTTTAGGCCAACAAATACCTTAACAAAGTTCTTACCTACTACGAGCGGAGTATAATATATGAAAGAAATTCATAAAACGTCACGTTGAATCAGCCTCAATTTACCGAATAACTCCTCGATTTAACAAATTTTAACAGTTTTAACAAAATTCTTCGTAAGAGCTGGACGTTACCTATCTGTCTCCACTGATACTTGCTTCCAGAAAACTCGGTTTTCGAAATTCAAACTAGCCCTATCCACTAAAGGATGAAAATTTCCCCTGCAAACTTGTGAAGAGAGCTATTCGAAAATATGAAAATTTTTGAAACCGTTGGAATAGTCCCCTTTGTAAAATATCGGTGTCTTTCAAAATGTGAGTTCATAATTCTGTGTCGTTTGCCCGGTAAAAATAGAGACTGGGGTGAGGAATGATATTTTCAAAAGGAGATTTCCTCACAGTTCCGTTCGTAGACTAACCGAGCTCGAGGTTTGGAGATATGGGTTCATCCTCCGATCCTGACAGATACCCATGACATAGAGAGAGTTAAAGAAATTCGATTTAGTTTTTCGCATGGGATTTAATTTGTTTTAAGAAGACAATTGAATCGGCAGTTTGAAGATGGGAACGAAACCAAAAACTGCTTTTTGTGGGAAATAAAAAAAAAAAACTTAGACTGGGGTGAGGAATGATATTTTCAAAAGGAGATTTCCTCACAGTTCCGTTCGTAGACTAACCGAGCTCGAGGTTTGGAGATATGGGTTCATCCTCCGATCCTGACAGATACCCATGACATAGAGAGAGTTAAAGAAATTCGATTTAGTTTTTCGCAGGGGATTTAATTTGTTTTAAGAAGACAATTGAATCGGCAGTTTGAAGATGGGAACGAAACCAAAAACTGTTTTTTGTGGGAAATAAAAAAAAAAAAAAACTTTAAAAAACTGTATTATTTCCATGTTTTTATTTACTCGCTTTCTTGTTTGTTTGTGTGTTTGTTTAGTACAAATCTTGCAATCGATTTTTTAACTAACTTCCCGACTAGCTAGACATTTGAAAATTTTAGAATAGCTCAGAACACGATGACAATGCATTTTTTTAATACTTTTAGCCATCTTTAAGCAGAACTTAATTAACTTTCCGCTATTTTCAGTTAATTTTGTTTTGTAGACTGGTGCAGCCATCTATCGCCCGGAGCGGGAACGAAAAGTTAACCGCAAGTTAACTTCCAATTAACTTCATTTTCTTTCAAGTTGATGGGATAATTCATCAAAAATATTTCTTAAAAATATTTATTAATAAATAGAATTTGTCAAGTTTATATGATTCAACAGAAAATTTAAAAACATGGTTTATAAAAAGTTCTTTTTATCTTGTAATTATTTATTATTTTTTCTTCACTAAACTTTTATATAAGATTCTTTACATTCACCCACTATTCCAGTGCCTTTTACAGCTTATAACGAGCGTCTATATGTAAATAACAGTATGGCAAAAAAAAAGAAAGAATTTCAATTTTTTGGCGCTTGTTCCCTTCTTCAAACTGCCGATTCAATTGATTCTCTTCCTTACATGGAAAATTTTGAAGTGCCGTTCCTTTAACAAATTTTTCGTTGATCGAATAATTTGGTTCTTTCTTCCTTAGCATCAACTAAATGAATTTTTTCCCAAACAATGTTTAATTCCATATATGTTAGCAACATGTATTTATATCTGAACGATTTTGAAAACTCAACACTTAATCATCTGTTATTTCATTTATTTATTATTCTGGTAATTAAATAAACTATATTAATTCAGAGATAAGATTTTAGTTAGATGCGAAGTATATTTATCATAATTTAATTTACCATCACTGAATATGCCACTGAATCTACGCCTCTCAAATTCTTACATATTCATTATAAGTGTCGATATTTTTTCTTTATTTCGTGCTAGACGTAACACCACTCAGGGAATTGAATATTTAAACGTTTTATTATACACTTGTATTTCGTTACTATTTCTTTTTATGTCTGCCCCGGGGATTAAAGCAAATTGCAGATATTAATAATATTAAATCTAATTAATATATTGCTTCCGCATATTTGTTTGTGAACATTGTATATATTCTATAAAGAGAAACTTAAGCATCATTTCTACTAACCTATCTCCCGCTAATTAATTTTATGTCTATATTATTTCTCTATCTAAATGCACAACTATACATGGGACTTCATTAGTAACACACACATACATATATATATAAATATATATATATATATATATATATATATATATATATATATATGTATATGTATATGTTTAATTTAATTTATGTAAATTTCAATATCATCATTCCTACCTGGTAAATCGTTTTTCCATTACTTAGTTCAAATTATTACATGATTAGATTATGCTCAAAAGAAGAGAGAAATGTAAAAATTTATTTGAATTGTTGTCAGTAATTAATTATGTCAATAAGTTAATTAAGAGTTATAGTTTGTAGTCTTTGTTTTGCAGACTACAATAACATTACGATTTTATTTTATCTTTATAATGATAACTTTTATATACATAATTAATATTATTAATTAAATCTAAGTCTGTTTTTAATTCATTTCAAGCTGTTTTTGTTTTAGGAAATATTTGAACAGAATGTGTTCGTGTTGATTGTTTTCAAGCTCATTGTGTCTTGAAAAGTGTTAGCTTAGAATTAGTCCGCCCCTCTTTCAGATTTACCAATAAACTCATCTAAATCCCCCAGACTGGTTACGAGACAAGGTTTTTTGAATCTCTCTTTCATGTGGTTTGAAGCTGTATGTTTTTCACGTACTTTGCATATTCCGGTTTATTTACTTTTGTTTATAACAATTTAAAGGAGTTTTTTTAGGGTGTGTAAACCATCATAGTCCGTTTATCAAAATACAATCATAATAATGTGAAACATTTCCGGTGTAAGTTCAACTAAAAAAAATAATAATTTCATAATACCAAACTTTTGAGTTAGTTTACTGGTAGTTTAGTACAACCAAAGAGGTGTACAGCAGGATCATATTTGTAAATATACAGTTCTTGTTAAATAAATAACAGAAAAATACAAATTTCGTTAAAATTTAGCTAAATTTTAGGTTCAATCTTATAATTTGTGAAAGGATACCATTTGTTCATCATCCTTAAAACTAAAATAAATCTTATAGGATTATTAGATTGGGTAAGAAATCACTCCAGCCAGATATATATATATATATATATATATACAGTGGAATCTCGATCTATCGTTTTTCAACGGACTGATTGAAATGAACGATAAATGCGGGAAAACGATAGGTGCGGAAACATAACAAAGCAATATGATCGTTGGGACTGGATATAATGAACGACACATACGGAAAAATGATGGATCCGAAAACGACCGACAGAGATTCCACTGTATATATATATATATATATATATATATATATATATATATATATATATATATATATATATATATATATATATATATGTGGGATGCCTCCTTTAGATTAAGCTAAACTAGTCGTCTTATATAGTAATCTAGCACCCCACATTCAATACAAGACTCATGATAACTCATAAATAGTCTCTCACGAACAGTAACAACGAATATTTATTTAAAGTTGACAAGACGATTCACAATTACATTTAACGGTTGACCTCTTAAGGTAAAAACAATAGTGCCAAGCACCCAATCGGCCTGGACTTCCGGAGTCACTCAGACCCTCAACACGGGAGCTCACTATCGCCTCCCTTCGGAACGTAGCTACAAGCTAGGCCCAATCTCCGGGGGTCTCTTCCCCGTTCGCTCTTAGGAACTCCTTCCTAAACTCTGGCGCGCGAGCCTCTGCTCTCGTTCGCCTCCAAATCTTATCTGCCCTTCTCCTGGTCCGACCGTATCGCTCTCGGCGGTGGGGAGTGCGCTAGGCAGCGGCCTTTCAGGGTCCCATAGCTCGGCCTTCCTGCCCAGGCTGACGTCCTCGGCAGCAGTAATCGATCTTTCTACCTAAAACATGAAAATACAAAAAAAAAAAAAAACACAAAACAAAACAAAACAGAACTAATAACTATTTACAGTTGGTCGTGACTCTGAGAGTTTAGTCTGAGCCAGTGGACCATGGTTTCATGTGATCAGCTGCGGTAGAGGTTGCATTTGGTCCTTCATGATTACCAATTTTCTGCACGTCATATCTGTCGTGCGGTTTGATTTTGATGATTTCGTATGGTCCATGAAACTTTGGGCGCAATTTCATTCCCGTTCCAAATTGCGTCTTTTGTATTGCTACTAAATCACCCAGTTTGTATGTAGGTGCACTCTTGCGTCTTCTGTTGAATGTCTTGCGGTTTTCCTCTTGCATTGTGAGTATATTGTGCTTCGCCAGATCTCTGGTATGTTGTCTGTCTTTCATTAGGGGGTCAATATTTTCTTGTTCTAAAATCTCTTTAATTCTTATGTCAGTCTTATCTTTCAGCTTTACTCCGGTCAGTAACTCGAAAGGTGTGAAACTGGTACTCCTTGATGCAGTGCTGTTCATTACGCGCTGTACAGCTGATACGTGCTTGTACCACGTTTTAGGATCATCTATGCTAAGCTTGGTAAGGATCGGTATGAGGGTTTCGTGCATTCTTTCTACCTGCCCATTTCCTCTCGGGATTCCAGAGGTGATTTTAACGTGTTCAATAGCTTCGTCTTCGCAAAAGGTCTCGAAATCGTGGGAGGTGAATGCGGTACCTCTATCACTGATTATTCTTGCAGGGTTCCCAAAAGTGTTCTGTTGCACCTTCAGTTTTTCGATAGCATCTTTAGTCGATGTTGATTGCACAGGATATAGCCAAACAAATTTAGTGAAAGCATCGACGACAGTAAATATATACTGTTAATTTTTGCTGGTGGAGGGCATTGGCCCTATGAAGTCGATGTGGTATGTGTCCAAAGGAATACCTTCTTTGGGTATTGGATTCAAGAATCCCTCACTTTTGCCTCGTTTCCTATTACATAATATACACTTGACGCAATTAGCAATAACGCTCTCAATTTGTTTCTTAACTTGAGGAATGAAAAAATCTTGCTTTAGTATGGCTTCCGTTTTCGCTGTCGCGAAGTGTCCTCTGTTATGAACCTCTCTAATAATTTCTTTGTGCATGGCTTGAGGCACCATGAGTAGTTCGCGGTCATTTTCATATTTATACAAAATGTCTCTTCTGGTCAGGTAATCTTTACTCTCACCCTTCTCAACTAGTGCCTTGATCGCCTTTATATAGTCATCATCATTTTGTGCTGCTGCAATTTTTGCGGTCACTTCATCATATTTGCACGTCACCATTAATACCGTGTTTCTACTTAATGCATCCACATGCTGCATTTGTTTGCCGGGTCTGTGGATTATCTCGTAATAAAATTCTTGTAAAAACAGAACCCATCTTGCCACTTTCGGTGAAAGTTCTTTTTTGTCTAAAGTTTTCTGGAACGCTGCACAATCTGTTATGATCTTTATTTTAGTGCCCAACACATAATTCCTAAATTTTTTAAGCGCTTCAACTATTGCAAGTACCTCCAATTCATAGCTACAATATTTTGTCTGTTCGGGCGTCGTTTTCCTACTCATGTAGTGGATAGGGTTAAAGTTTCCGTCATCTGATTTCTGGAGCAGAACAGCTCCAAACCCATGATTGCTTGCGTCTGTGTGCAGCTCTAACTCAGCTCCTTGTCTATAGATGTGTAAAACTGGGCTTTTCGCTAATATTTCCCGCAATGTGTGGAAAGCTTCCTTTTGTTCTGGACCGAATTTAAAATCTGTGTCGCGTTTCAAAAGGTCACTTAGAGGTTTAGCAATTCTAGAGTATTGGGGAATGAATTTTCTAAAGTATCCTGTTAGTCCCAAAAACTCTGCATCTGTTTGGCATTCTTAGGTTCTGGAAAGTTCTTAACGGCTGCAGTTTTCGTTGCTGATGGTCGGACTGTGCCGTTTTCAATCAGGTATCCAAGGAATTCGATTTTGCGTTTTAGGAACTGGCATTTTTTAAAATTGAACTCTAGCCCGTATTCTGACGCTACCTTCAATACTCGCTCCAGTTTCTCTAATCCTTCTTCTTCAGATTCTGATGGGATGATTACATCGTCCATGTAAATTGTCAATGTCTTATCTCTTAATAGGTCTTTAAAAGCGGTATTTATAAATCTCTGAAAAACACTAGGGCTGTTACATAAGCCAAATGGAACTTTGAGAAATTCCCACTGTCCGTTATGTGTGATGAATGAAGTGTATTTTCTACTCTTTTCATCTACATCTACGTGAAAAAACCCATTTTTTAGATCCAATGAAGTAAACACTTGTGCCTTCTCAATACTATCTAACACCTCTTCTATTAAAGGCAAAGGGAACCTATCGCGAATTATTTTTTTGTTTAGACGTCTGTAATCTACGCATAGTCGCATAGACCCGTCTTTCTTTTTACATAATACGACTGGCGCTGCAAAATTTGATGAGCTTTCCTGAACGATGCCCTCTTTTTCCCAAGCTTGGATTTGTTGATCTATACATAACTGCTCTGAAAAGGACATTCTTCTAGGTCGCTGGGAAACAGGCGATTCATCGCTTAAAATTATCGATATTTTTAAATTTGTACTTTTTACTTTGCGTGGTTTATATTCGCTGACGAGTTGCATTAATGTTTTCTTCCTATCTTTACACAGGACGTGGCTAACGTCTATTTCTTCTAGGGAGATTCCGTTCTCTATCTCAGCCAAAAACATATCCCTCTGCAGCGTGGTTTCAGATATCAGGGGTACTGGGCGCAACAGCTCAGTGGGGGGGGGGGGGGGTGGTATTTGCGGGTCATTGCTCTCTTTCGAACTGGGTGGGCAAAATTGTGCATGCCTGTCTTCTCTCTCCCGCTTCGGAGAGGAAAGGGAAATTTCTGGTTGCATGAAAATCACATCGGAAACTCGGAAGTATTTTCTTTGATCACGTAAAGGATTTTCTGTTTTCGTACTTGCGTCTGTAATAGTCGCAAAGCCTACCCTGAATTTATTGCGCTTCCCTAGAACGGTGACTCCGTTTTCAGTTATTGTGATATCGAGCTGGTTGATTACATCAGCCCCTATTTCAAAATCATTATACAATTCTTTCATGACATAAATATTTGTATTAATTATACATTCATCAATCAATAATTCTGCATTGAAGAAACCAAGTGGGGTAACTTCTTTTCCAGTTATGTCCAATAGAGACACTTTATCAAAACTTAATTTAGGCGACCCAATAAGTGTATAAAAATCATATTTTAGCAGGCTAACTTCACTGCCGCTATCTAGTAATGCATCTGCACTTTTCCCCAATATTTCCACTCGTTTTTGGATTTTGCTAGAACCACTTTCTAAATTGCTTATGAGGGTGTTGTTCACTTCTCTTTGCGGACAATTTTCGCTTCTATGTCCTGTCCCTTGGCACCTGAAACAGACTGATTTTTCATGTTTTCTTGCACAAGAAAATGCCTTGTGACCCGACTCGCCGCAGGAAAAACATTTTAAATTGGGCTTCATGCTTTTCTGTTGGATGTGACTCTTTTCAGCGTCATTTCGACGAAATGAATTTGGGTTTGTGTTATTTGGTGGGGCACGGCTCGAATTACCAGCGTTGTATCGCGTACGATCCGCCGTTTGTATCTTGTCAAATTCTTGCGCTCCACGCATTTTATTTTCGTACCCTAGAAGTCTAACGTCTTGGCTTGGTGCTCTCTTGATATTACTGCGCGCCGCTTCATAGTCATCTAATTTGACTACCAATTCGTCTACTTTCTTAATTTTAGGCAAGTCATCAACAAAATGCTCTTTCATATCGCTCAGAATTTTGCGTCTTATTTGATCGACGACTATTAGTTGTTTTAGGTCTTCAAATGTTAAGACTTCAAGACCTTTGGTCCATTCTTCTAGAAAATTATTTAATTCGAACGAATAATCAAGCCACGAAGCTGATGGTTCTTTCTTGTGGGTAGAAAATTTTTGTCTAAACTGCTCGGGACTTAAGCGGAACCTTTTTAATAATAATCTTTTGATATACTCATAGTCGTTTGCCTCGGGTTCAGGCTCTCGTGCTATTAAATGGACTATGTCCATCGGCAGCAGTCCCATTAGATACGTGACCCAATTTGCTTTGGGAATGTCGACGCGCTTGATCTGCCTCTCAAACAAGGACAGGTATACACTAATATCACTGTTTGGTTCGTACTTATTGATGAGTTTGATTATGCTTTCACTTTTGATACTATTAACTGAACTCGCGGGTACTACTGTCTCATTGTTTCGCGCCGACGCTTGCATTAGCTCTAATTTTCGTAATTCAAATTCCTGTTGCCTTTTCTCGGCTTCTAACATTTCCTGCTTTTGCCTGTTCTCGGCTTCTAACTTTTCAAGCTTTTTGGCTTCGGCCTCAAGAGCTTCTCTCTCAGCTTTAATATTTGCCAGGAGGGGCTTCACATACTCCTCGTCGTAACCCTCTGATGTAGTGACCAGGGTAGTCAATTGTTTGACTTTAGGGTTCTCTGGGGCCTCTAGGTCTAATTCATCTACCAAAATTAATAAGTCTGCCTTTTTGGCATTGGTTAAGAACGACATCTTAATTATGATAGAAATAATGTACTTACGTCGATCGATGTTTCTCTTAGTCCTCCGGTTACCGTCGGTATCTCCACACTATCCGTTTGTAATTCAGGGCACACTTTAACTCGGTTTCACAAATTTAAATTAGTTTCACAATTTTAATTAGTTTGTACCCTTCGATGGCACTTCACGCTTTCACAAGTTTGTCACTCGCGTTCACTACACCTTTAACTTCTGACACCACTATGTGGGATGCCTCCTTTAGATTAAGCTAAACTAGTCGTCTGATATAGCAATCTAGCACCCCACATTCAATACAAGACTCATGATAACTCATAAATAGTCTCTCTCGAACAGTAACAACGAATATTTCTTTAAAGTTGACAAGACGATTCACAATTACATTTAACGGTTGACCTCTTAAGGTAAAAACAATAGTGCCAAGCACCTAATCGGCCTGGACTTCTGGAGTCACTCAGACCGTCAACACGGGAGCTCACTATCGCCTCCCTTCGGAACGTAGCTACAAGCTAGGCCCAATGTCCGGGGGTCTCTTCCCCGTTCGCTCTTAGGAATTCCTTCCTAAACTCTGGCGCGCGAGCCTCTGCTCTCGTTTGCCTCCAAATCTTATCTGCCCTTCTCCTGGTCCGACCGTATCGCTCTCGGCGGTGGGGAGTGCGCTAGGCAGCGGCCTTTCAGGGTCCCATATATATATATATATATATATATATATATATATATATATATATGTATATATATATATATCTGTGAGCAAGAAGTGCCTGTCAGTTTTTTCCAAGATGACTTTATTTACTTATGTCTCTTTAAAAAATATTATTTTCAATCTAAGAAGTACCCAGGTCTGTCCGATACTTTAAAATTGTTTTTTAAACCATTGTACAGACGTTGGTACTTCTTACATTGAAAATAATATTTTTTAAAGAGACATAAGCAAACAAAGTCATCTTGGAAAAAACTGACTTAGGCACTTCTTGTACCAAGCCACACACACACGCGCACACACACACACACACACACACACACACACACACACATATATATATATATATATATATATATATGTATATATATATATATATATATATATATATATATATATATATATATATATATATATATATATATATATATATATATATATATATATATGTGTGTGTGTGTGTGTGTGTCTGTACAGTTTATATTTATGTGTTATTTTTACATTTTAGCACTAAGTTGTTTCTTAGCACCAAGTATTGCGTTGTTAGCTCTTTTTCTGTACTTCCGTGACGGAAGCTGTGAACGGTAATCCATTAAATGGAATCTTACTTCGATTTCGGCTGTTAGAAATTGAATCATTATTTGAACGAATCATTATTTCAAACGAGATTATTGCATGTCTCTATAGTTTTATTGACTTTTCAACTCTGTCCTTAATGTTGTTTGAAGCAATTTTATGGATCGAACAAAGTTCTGTTGATTGGGATATCGAGACAGAGTTTTTCATGTAGAAGTAGCATAAATAAATAAAGAATTTAGATTTTCAGACAGAAGAAATTTTTAAAAACTCATATTAAAGAAGTTATATTTTCCTATTACATTGTTATAAACCAGAATGTTTTAATTTTTTATTATGGACTTAGATTTATACGTCTGGAGATAAATTAGAAATATTTTTCTAACTTCCCACAATTGTTTACAAAGAATTAGTGATTTCATTTTTTAGAAAAATTCAAAAAAAATTTAGGATGGTTTTTAGCCAAGCAGATTTTAAAATGTCATTTAGAACCATCTATTTCCGCTCCAACTAATGAATAAGAAACTCCCTCTAATTAGATGTGTCGAAAAGGCAGAAAACCTTTGAAGATGTTCTTGAGAAATAAGATTTTTCAAATACTAGACATGTAATGTTTATAAAATGTTTATTTAGAATTGTTCTATATAAATTTTCAACGTATTTTGAATTACTTTTAAAGATAAACATCGTAAGAATTTTTAAATAAAAACTGCGTGTCACGGAAATATGTTGGCTTGAGTTTTGTATAATGCAGGGTGCTAATAAAAAAAAAAACTTTGCCGATATATGGACCTATAGCGGCCGTTCCATTCAACCAATCCGGATGAGATCTCATATATAGTTATTTAGTGGTATGAGCTAGGGATTCTGTGAACGGCAACCAAGTGGCGCTCACGGTTACGGTTATAGGTACAGAAACTCGGAATTTTCGAATGGCAATGCCCACTTTTTACCGTCGCAAAATGCTCAGCGCTTGCGAAAACCCTAAGGAGCGTTAGAACGGCATGTGTACCACAAAAAAACGGACGCGTTATGCATGCACAAAAGCTCTGAGAACGGCCAACAAATACAAGATAAGGGCTCACGGAGGAAATTTGCATATGACAGAGGCAAGACACCAATCACTGATGACAACACAGATCGAACAAAAGAAAACTTTTATTTGGATTACACATTTTCCACATGGATGCCATCACAGGTCGTTCGCAGAGATGTTTTTTGTGCGTGCATAACGCGTCCGTTTTTTGTGCTACACATACCGTTCCAACGCTCCTTAGGGTTTTCGCATGGGCTGAGCATTTTGCAACGGTAAAAGGTGGGCGTTGCCATTCGAAAATTTCGAGTTTCTGTACCTATAACCGCAACCGTGAGCGCCACTTGGTTGCCGTTCACAGAATCTCGAGCTCATACCAGAGCTCATACTCTAAATAACTATATCTGAAATCTCATCTCGATTGGTTGAATAGAACAGCCGCTAAAGGTCCATATGTCGGCAAAGTTTTTTTATGACCACCGTGTATATCTTTATTTCTATCTATAGTGTAGCTTAGAGGAAGAGTTATCAATCCTTTTACACTTTGTGGTTTTTGAACTGAAATTTTAATAATACTAGAGTGATTTCAGATTTACTTTTACAAATATTTTGATGCCATTGTTAGTAGAAGAATTCCGGTGTTTGTTGTCATTTTGTAACTGGTCGGAATGCTATACTCCATTGTATTCCATGTCGTTATCATCCACCTAATCCAACTCTTTACTCGCCCGTAAAATCATTTACTTGCTGTGATAACTTCGTTGACATTACGGATTTAAATATATAGAAAACGTCTGTCACTTAACATCCCGGTATCTTTGGCGCAGATTTATAGCAATAGGAGACAATCACCCACTTTTGAAAACCAATACAACGCTTTGCTTGAGCTGTTTACTAGAGATGGGTTTAAAGACCCATATCACAAAATCTTTTAGATTTTGGCACATTGTTATCTATTTGAATGCCTTTATTAGCCTACTTTTCATTACGGACTTAGATTTATAAGCCTTAAGATTACAAGACATGCATTTTAAATCTCCAGCTTCTGCTTTGGAGAGAATTTTTGTGTTATCTATTTTCTAGAAAAATTTTAAGTTTAAGGTCTTTAGATATAAAATTTGACGAATTTGATGTCACCGTAAAAGCAGGTTTGGGGCAACCCTAGTGCGCGAATCTCGTGTTTTTCTCGCACAACTATCTAGGCTGCTTTCTTTCTCTACCAGCAAGCAAACTTACCTCGTGGAAACCTCACTAGGGGAATTAAAATTTGCTATCAGAGAGAAATGTCTAGGAAATGAGGAATTTAAAAACAATATGGGGTTATGACATTAACATATGCGTAGCTTCGGGGTGGGAGGGCATGGGGGTCACGTGCCCCCCAACTTAACTTGAAATAAATTGAAATGTTAATAGAAGTTTAGTTAAAATCGGAAAATTGTAGAAAAATTGTAGAAGTTTGTTTTTCCCGCTTTTTCAAACTGTGGAACTGAAGATTCTGATTATGTCTTTAGCCTTAAGGGGACAAGGGACCTTCAAATTCGAATTTTTCAATTTACAATTTTTAACTCTATATACAAATTGAGAATAATTAATCAAAAAATAAAATTCATAAATAATTAATTTTATGAATCAAAAGTCTTAAATATATATTTTTTTATATTCTGCCTGCTATTTTTTAATGTTTTTATGCTTTTACTTTAATTTATGGTCTATAAATTTGAAAAATATTTGTGATTTCAAAGAATTATGCACAGTTGCATGATGAACACTTCAATTGACAATTCTGAGAAATTTGGAAGATATCAGAAAAGAAAATGAATACGCGTGGAGCTTTTTGAAAAATTGTTGAATTTTTGAAGAATTTTTTGATAAACAGGTTTTATTCCTCCACAAAATACTTAGTTGTGAATTCTAAGTATCTCCAGTATAGTAGAAAAGAATATTAATTATGCTTATGGTGTATATAAATTAAAATATTAAAATTTAAAGAAGAACGATATTGAAGGTCCCTTGTTCCCTTAACATAGTATTTAACAATGATATTGCTCTGTCGTTGGATCTGCCCGAGTGCAGAGTGTCATTCGTGAAAGGTCACCATGTGCCGTAAGGTTCATCATAAGAGGAAGAAGGCGCTTCTGCGCTGTGCATAATTTTCATGATTGCAATAAACGAAGAGCGGATGTGAAGTGAAAAAGAAAGTTTTCATTGCTGTTCGTTGTGTTCGTTCGCTGGTTCGTTCGTTCTATCGTTCTGCAGTTCACGGCCGCTTCATGATGCGGAAGCTTTAAAATTTTAATGTGGGTTTCGTGTAGTTGTTATGATTAAATGTTTTTTTAAGTTTTAATCTTGAATTGTTCATTTAAAGTTTACTATTAGCATCTTGAAAACTTGAACTAAGCTTTCCCACTGTGAACCTGGGTACGGCATGAAGTATTGATATATCACAGATATGATCCATAACAAAAATTCGATGCTATAATTTTTTTTCTAATTTCATTTATATTATATTTGTTTTTTTCATCGTACAACTTTTGAATACTATTCAAACATCAATTTTATTGTTATTCAATTTAAAAAAAAATCATAATATTTCATATTTTAAGGACCGTCCGACAGTCAATGCGCTGAGGAAGGTCCTAACTGAATTTACATCGTGCCCCCCCTCCCCCACAAAAAAGAAAAAAAAGTTAGAAGCACGCTACGCCTATGAACATTAAGCTAAAAATAAAGTGGTAATCCGAATTAAACGCATAGCCGTTGTTACAGTTAGCATTAGCAGAAATTTTAGCAATGGAGAAAAATGCTCAACATATTTTTACTTGGCGATCCTGCACCCGTAAATTTATAATATTTGTTTACATCTATATCCGTTTTACGTCTAATATCTGTTATATCTGCTTCTAAACATTTTTATTGAAAAGTGAGTTGAGCAGATATAAATTTTTAATAACATCAGAAAGAAGTCTAGAAACATTAATAAGTAAAAAATATGTACATGGATTATTCTTGTCGAATTCATTTAAAATGTTTTACGTACTAAAAAATCTAATAATGACTTATATAATTTAGATTTTACTGAAATTCTAAGTTATTACCTTTTAAATCACCATAGCATGGGACGTACATGGGAGTTTATGGTTTAGTGTTGCTGATCAGAACAATTTGTAGATAAATGAAGGTCATAATATTTCACAAACTTTGCAGTTACTCTAACTACGTGAAGGAACAGAATTATTAAATGAGCACTAAGAATTATTAAAAACATTTAATAAAAATGGAGTGCCAAATATCAGTAAAAATATTATTACTGATATTATTTTATGTAGACTTACGGTGAACTTGCACAGTGTTGAACACTTCTTCATAGACAACGGAAATAGCAGTAACATCAAGTAATCAGTAACATTATTGTCGGTAACCATATCCTAAAATGATAATCCAAAAATTAGGCTGATATGTATCAGCCTAAACAGAGTTATGATTTGAGGAGTAAAACTTGATGAACTCAGCAGAAACTCTCACAGACAAATAGGATCCCGAAGTTGGTTTCATGGCTTTGAAAAATTATTTTTACCAATATTATTTACGTCAAATTACAGCGAACCAAAACAATGACGAACATTTCTTTGTGGGTGACGGGAATAAAATTAATCGGTAAAATTTTTAACACTTTTGCGATAATAATCATTTACGGTAATTTAGTTTCTTATACGTGTGATAAAACTATGATAAACTATTGCTAAAAATATTATTCCTAATTCTTGGAATCGGTTTTTTTTAACCTGATTTAATTCTTTTCTTTCTGCATACTTTTTTTATATGATCCATTCTAATTTGAAGAGGAAGTTCTGTTTACTTTTCTAAGAGCTCTTAATATTAGATCTCGGAGGCAAAACTTTTGCGAATTCTAATATTTTAAGTTTAGGCAGCTTTTGCTTTTTCCTGAATATTTAAGAGAAAAAAAAACTTGAGTAAACATCCAAAAATTTCGAAACTGTTTTTCTTTTGCATTATTAAAGTAGTTCCTAAGATTATATTAAACTTCTCAGGTTTCCAAATGCGTTGAAATTATATCTGAAAATTATTTTTTTATTTTAAATGCTTTTTTTCTCTACGTTAGAAAACTAAACTCTTTTTTACCCGATTCTATTAGTTATGGAAGTGAACAGCACTTTATTTATTAAAAGATTTGCTTGAAAAAATAAACGAAGACATCATTAACTATTTTAAACCACTATCTCATGAAGATAGGTTAAATGTTTTCAGTTATAGCAAGAAAATAATTTTGGAAACTAATTTTGAAGAATAAACAAACGAAAACTTTATCTCTTTTTACAAAAAAAAAATTTACAAAAATAGCATACTAAATGGCATATAATGTCCTATAATAATCTGACAAATTGGATAAGAACTAGTAATATTAAAAAAAAAATTAGAAAATTTATATTTTTGAATGAACAATAGAAAAAAATTCTGTCTTATAGCAAAATACAATATACTAAAATGTAGTATTTTCGGTTAAAAACGGGAGTCTTTCATGTCAGTTTAAAAAAGGATATTTAATCTCAATACAGTTGAACCTTTATTTGGAAATATCGTGCTGAACTTTCAAGTCCTCGCAGATCCATTTGATTTGTTGAACCGGATATGAAATGTCTATTATCGTTCAAAGCAGTTTTCTACAGCCTAATATAAAGAGGAAATAATAAGAGTAAAATCTTCTTTAATATATATATATATATATTTAATCAATGCGGAGGCACTTGTAATCAAACATTCGCCTTTACTACGCCGCTGTTTTACTGTCCATTTTATTATGGGGGCATCATATAGGTGGACAGTATTACCCCCTATGAAGGGACGATACGAACGGAGGCATTTTTCGTGGCGCAACGCCGGAATTCGATCTGAGCACCCTCAGCACCAAAAAACCAGAGCGCTGTACCACAGGGCCGCCACAAGCCCCTCTTCTTTAATATAAAAATAGTTTATTTAATATAAAAAAAATTACCGAAAAAAAATTTAACATATAAAGTCTACCAAAGGAAAACCACACACACTACATCTTTAAACTGCGCATTATATACAGAAAAACGATGGGAAAAGCCCCACAACCAATCATCGTCAGTTTCAAAATACGGTGCTTTGCCATTAATAATTTTAAATTAGCATCTAAACCAACTTTTAAAATATTACTGTATGTGAGATTCGTCGGTTTCTATGAGGTGGGCGGTTCCCGTTATTTCGGAACAATCAAGCCATATTTGCAACATCATTAACTTAAATTTTGCCCTTTTGCTCAAATTGTTAAGTATCTATTGAGTTCTACCATCACATCGGAATGCCAATTAGTGACAAAGTTTTCAAGTGCACTTAAACTTTGATATTAATTTCCTGTTTTATGTTTTCTATTTGTCTAGGAATGACTATTACGATGGTCGGAAAGTAGTCCCCGAAAAATAGTATTTGCAGCTCGTTTTACCATCATTTCATTAAATATTGTACAAATAATATTACATGCTTAAATGTTATTAACATAGAATTGCAAATTTCTAACTTTTTCTTATGATTTTCTAATAGGGAGAGTTTTCACTCTATTATATAATAGGACTTTATACATCTTCGTATCTTTTACAAAAGTTTTGAAATGTTATTTAAGTGTAAAAACTATCATTCGGTAAATATGAAATTGTAAAGTTATGGAGGCAATTTTCGCAACCATTTCAATTCAGACATTATATAGAAATGCGGATGATATATAAAATATTTCTTTTACTAATTAAAACATCCAGCTTCTTGAAACCCTTAGTAAAAATTCAAACTGAAGACTAGTGTCGAATTGATAAGGCAGTTTCACAGGCCGGGGAGTATAAGGCGGGATCGTTGCTACATACAGTTTCCAATTAACAATTTGAATTTGAATTGTCTGAACAATAAATTTTGTTCAGAATTCATTTTGTACAAGAGACTGCGCCAAAAAAAGCAATGATGGGCACGGGTATTTGCAATTGGTCTGAATTGGCTATAAGTTATAGGTCCGTGTCAGTTTAGTCATCGGATTGTCTGAACAACAAATTTTCTATACGAGAGACTGCAGCATTGAATCCAATGGTGGTACGGGTGTTTGCAATTGTTCTGAATTGACTTTAAGTTGTAGGTTCTAATGCTGTAGGTCCTAATCAGTTTAGCGCTCGTATTTCAAGCAATTTTTGTTCCAGATCAACTCCCCCTTTCAAATATCGAAGAATCATAACATACATTATAAGAAAATTGCACGTGAATGAATAAGTAAATAATAGTATCAACAAGTTTATGTATGTAAAAAGTATGATGCCTTAAAAACATAAAAATATTTATCTTTTAACTTCAGTATTCCTTTAAATCTTGAGCTTTTTATATACTGCTGTTGTAAAATACCGAAAAGGAAACTCCCTATCAATATTTCTTTTATCTAAAAACCATTGACGTTTATGAAAAAAGACATTATTCTCATTCTTTAAAAACATCTCAGCTCAAATATCGCAAAATTATTTACCATTAAGAGGAACAATTTATAGTATTTTCCCGAGCTTTGTAAAATACACAGATCTGTTGTTGCAGACGAAACTCCGAGTTGTCACTGTAATAATGCTCTATTTTTCGTATCAGAATAAATGGTGTCATTCAGAATAGAACGGGTAATAACATCATCCTGGGAATGCAATTTTCTTCTGACACTCGGAATGTCTGTGAGACAGGAACGAAAATATCTCTCACCTCCTGTCTAGTACAGAATTTACTGATATCCCTATTTATCACAATTTTATACATAGTGTAGAAAGTAGCCCGTAGATATTTTAAAAACTGTCTTTCGTAGACCAGCGGCCTGACAGAAATCGACAAAATTTCTATCCAAATTAAATGTGTTTTCTGCTATTTACGAACATATAACAACAAAATATATAAATGTAATATTATAAAATATCTTTTTATCAGTAGAAAAGCTATGAAGACATCAAATATCATTCAAGATCACATTCAAATTGTATGCAACAATTTTTGACCTTATATATATATATATATATATATATATATATATATATATATATATATATATATATATATACATACAGATGGTTATCAAAATAGTGGAAACACTAAGAAATATCATGAAAACCTTTATTAATACGGCGCAGGATCACATTTGTCATGTAATACCACCTGGTTCACCTTGGAATTGGATTATACAAGTCAAAAATAGTGGTTAAGAATATATTATACCATTCTTCAGGAAAAAATCATGAAAGTTCCTGTAGAAATGCTGTGATGGATATCGATACCTGGCTCTATCCGCTTATACAGATCACAGTGGTTGGATGATATATAGTCGGGGTGATTGTACAGGTCGAGATGAGATATTTGACTTCTTTATCATGATCTTAAAACCAATACTTGATATATTTAGCTGTATGTATAGGGGGATTATTATCCTGAAGAATACCATCTCCTGCAAGAAACAATATTTGCACCATAGGATAGACTAGTGAGCTAAAATTTCGACATAGTCCTTCCCATTCAATCTCCCTTTTAGGGTTATAATAGGGCCTGAAGAAAACCATGAGATGCCATCCCAAACTCTCATAGATCTACTTATTGAATGATAGTTGAGATGAGACAGCCAGAATCTTATGCTTGTGTAGGTGTTCTCTAGACATACGCACGTCCTGTTGCGAGGAACAATGTGAACAATGATTCGTAGGACCAAATGCCGTTTTCCGACATATTATTCGACCAGGATTTGCGCTCGTGGCACCATTGTGGACGATATTTTGTATTGGCATCTATTACAAGTGGCTTGGGAATAGCTACTCTTCCGTAAATGCTTTGTTTGTGAAGTTCCCTTCTATCTCTAATGGTTAATACCGGAACATGCAGATGCAGATTGAGCTCTTCGGTCATTTTGGTTGGAGTTGTTTTCTTTCTTCATGTCACAATCCCCTTCAATACCTCGTCCGTCTCTTTCACTCAGCTCTCCCTTTCATTCACTATTCTGTTTGGCAAAGGTTGTTTTTCCGTGCACTCTGTATGCTATCAGGACTTTCGATACCATAGCTCGAAAAACACCCGTTACCCTGGGAGCTGCAGTAACAGACACTCCAATTTAAACGCGCTCCAACAATTTGCCCTTTTAGCAAGGTCTGCAAGGTTCGATATTTTACGCTGTTCCCCCCAAAAACATGATGCCCTTAGCTTAATTACTGCTACCTGACAGTAGAATAATACATTCACTATATTATATAAAAAATATCGGTGACCAGACTTTTTTAAGGAATACGAAGCACATTCATAACCACCTTTTTCCTGATTTTGATAAAAAAAAATATATATATATATATACATATATATATGAACGCAAGCCGTATATTGGTGAATTTAAGTCTTTGTGTCTGTACTATGTATGTACCTACACGCACACGTATTTATACGATATTACAAAATTTCAAAATCTCTTTTTATTTTTTCCCTTGTATTATAAACAACTCTTTATAATTAATATATTTTCTCTCTTACAATTTTAGTTTTAATAGTTCCACATTTCGAAATCTCCAATCTGACATTATAAAATGACAATTTTGGATTTTTACCTCAAAGGGTGCGGTCATGTTTTATCGACGAATTAGCTGTGTCGTCCAGCTGTGTCGCCCAGCGGCTAAGTGGTTAAGGCATCAGCCTACGACGCCGGGGGTGCGGGTTCGATTCCCGCATAAGACTTGTTTGTATTCTGGGCAACTGGTTAGTCTTCCGGCTGCAAATGGAAGAAACGGGGCCGTCTAGAAACGGGAGCTGCAACCCATCGTTCATCGCCGGTGTCATCGTTTGTTATTAAAATTCTGCTGTGTTTGTGGGATTTGTGTGTTTCTATTTCCTTGTATTCATATGTACACCGGACTGGGGTGTAATGTCGTCAGCCCCCAGGGACATTAGCCAAAACAAAAATGTATTTCTGTGCACAGATACGTTTGTTCTTGAAGTTTAAGGGGTCACGTGACAGGACACCAAGTCCCTACCGTGTTAGACATAAAGTATTAAAAAGAAAATGCTGGACTAAATTATTTATTCCACGTCTACAGAGTTGTTTACGCAGGCCCACTCTCTCTCACACACATATATGTAAAAATCATCAAAATGGAATTATTCTCTAAAATATTCTTAATGGCAATTCAATGCAAATTAGATAAGTCATAGACATTGCTGACATAAAATACCTGGAGGAGTAAAAGTTGAGAAAGCTACAGGCTCATAAATTACATTACAGTTAAAATAATTGAATAAAGGGACAATTTAATTAGTTTAAAAAAAGTTATGGTCATTAGGACAAAAGTCGTTTAACGATTAATACGATCATTAGAAGAGGAATTGTGAATTACTTGCAGCAGCTATACGAGTTTACAGAGGATTGATCACCGGATTGTTAGATATAAGTACCGAAACCTGTGGTCTTAAATAACTATTGACAGCTAGGAAAAACGTAAATTTGTCCCATTATTTAGGCCATGTGACAAGAGAAATACGCTCTTAGACACACACACACAAAAGAAAAAAACACGACGCACCAAGAAGGGGTAATGCAAGTTGGACACAAATTGATATGTATACAGGTTTCGTCGTAAAATACAAAATTTTAAAGTTTGGCGGCCAATGAATGAACACGTGACGCTGCAGCGCATATTAACTGCGCAACTGGCTGGATATTAAAGAGGATAAATTTCGATTCCGAGTCATAAATTCTTTGCGAATTTCTTTCCACGTACTCAGGTAGAAATGCAGTAGACAGTAACTATGTTTCGCATACAGGTACGTGAACAATATGCGAAGATTTCAGCATTTGAGAGAGGATTTGTAGTTGGGCTCAAAGAAGCCGGTTGGTCTAATCGGCGAATCACTCGACATTTGGATTGGAGCGATGCCACTACTAGACGATGTTGGCAGGAATGGGTGAACCATGGCCGAACACAGCGTCAAGATGGAAGCGGTCGGCCTAGAGAAACGACAGAACGTGAGGACCGAACAATCTTCAGAGCGGCACTCACAGCCCGAGATTCATCATTATCATCGATCGTACGTGCAACTGGTGCTTCAGTGGTCGCAAGGACCATTCATAGGCGGCTCATAGAAAGGTGGCTGAGCTCACTGCACCAATTGCACCGACTACCATTAACCTCTGTACACCGACAAGCCCGTTTGCAGTGGTGTCGGGCACATTTGACCTGGAATGTCACTGACTGGAGTAGAATTGACTTCAGTGATGAATTCCGCTTCGAATTAAGCACCGATGACCAGCGAATACTTCTCTGGATACACCACGGACAGCGGTGCGATACCACCCTGACTGTCTTCCGCCATACGTGCCGACAACGAAGAGTGATGGTCTGGGGTGCCATTTCATTTCATAGCAGGACCCCTTTGGTTGTCAACCGCGGCAACCTTACAGCACAGCAGTACGTCGATGATATTCTACGCTCCATTGTGTTGTCCTACATATCACGTCATCCTGGGCTTACATTTCATCAAGATAATGTCGTCCGCACAGGGCTAGAGTTTCTATTGCTTATCTTCGTGCTTACCCAACGCTACCTTGGCAAGCAAGGTCGCCGGATCTCTCTCCCACTGAGCACGTTTGGAGCAATATAGGCAGGTCCCTCCAACCAGCTCCGGATTTTGACAATCTAACGTGCCAGTTGGACAGAATTTGGCACGATATACCGCAGGAGGACATCCGCCGCCTCTATCAATCATTTCCAAGCCGAATAACTGCTTGCATAAGGGCCAGAGGTGGACCAACGCGTTATTGACTCTTTCCCTTTGTGAAGCTCTTTCTGTTGAATAATTCATTCAATTTTTCTCAAACAGTAATCATTTGTTTTTTCTGTACATGTACATCACATCTACCAACTTTCGTCCCATTCGGATAACTCCTTCTTGGTACTTCGTTTTTTTGTTGTCTAAGAGTGTATATTAGTTAAATAATAAGTTAATTAGAGTCAAAGACGATTATAACGTTGATAACGACGGTGAGTAGTGTAGGTCTTTTCAAGCTCACAAACTCTTTTACTATTTGAGACTTTTAATAAATGTCTATATTAATTGATTACCAATTGGACATGCACTAAAGTATTCATAAAATATATTACAATAAAGGAAAAGCCGTCTTTCTGCGATCTTATAGATAAAAGCATTTACTTTCAACCAAATGCGTCCTTTCTGATACAGACCAAGGCGTTATGCGGAAGAGTGTACAAAATGAGTCCTAAAAGTCTCAGAGCAAGACGTCGGAGGAGAGAAGAAACAAGGTTTATAGAACAATATAAAATCTTCAACTTCGGTAACCTCATGAGTAACGTATGATGAAGGGAAAATTTAGAGTCCTTTGCAGTTGGGAGATGTGAAGTTCAAGATCTTTGTTGTTGATGTTGCTCCCAATGCCCACTGGTCCCCGGGTTTATAATATCACAAAAAGAGTTGGAGTCCGACTTGACAAGGTGCCATCACAATTTTAACAGAACCCCCGGGCCATTTCACCGAGCAACATCAGGGGGGATCGTACCTTCTTTACCCACTGACCTCATAGACGGACTTCCAGTCTACGGTTTTTACGAGTCCATATCCGACCTCGACACGAAGGTGGCAGTTGTTGGAATTAACAGTGATTAACAGGATTCGATCAGAGTACCCTACGTACTGAAAGCCGAAGCGCTACCGATAGGCTACCTCGAGTCATCACGATCTTTACAGAGATTTCCATCAAGTAGGAGGACAAAAAGGAGCAATAGGAAATGTTATGTGTGGTTGGTTGTTGATGAAGATGAAAAAAGGAGTCAAATTTTGATTGAGGATGAAATTGCAGACTGCTGAACAGCACTGGCAAGTTCTGAGGCCGAATCAAGAGGAAATGGCAGCAGCGGTAAGTTCTGAGAATGAACCCAAATAAGACGATGATAATAGTCTATCAAAGAGAAGACATAAAAACTGCAGACACATGTATTCAAACTGATTGAAAGAAGCAAAAATGACCAGATATTAGTATGCATATCACATAAAATACCTTCGTAAATTACTAGAGAAAAACAAACTCCGAATATGCACAATTGAATACAATGAACTATACCTAAAAAATGTTTATATCTCATGATTCAAAAGTGGAGGGAACAGAAATGTCATGAAAATCATTATAATTATGAATTTTGCTTCCCTCATAATTAAGAGTTTTGTGGGAAAATAATTCTTGCAATGTTTTAATTTATTTAAATGATAGCCTCATATGTGATATATTCTTAACTTTAATTCGCATTTTGTTTTCTTTAAAGAAAGAATAAACATTTTGGAACTGTAAATAAAAACTTTGAGGTACGCTTTATTCAATATATTTAGATATTTAAGGTATTCTGGACAACTTCATTTAGTATTTCTAATCAAACAGCTTTTCCTTTTTATTTGTGCCTATCTGAAATAAATGAAATTCAGTTATGACGTAGTTATAGTGATGTAGTTATAATTGCGTCATTAATATGAATGAAATGATAAAGTTTTTGAATCCCTAGAAATCTATTTTAAAGAAGTTTTAAAGCCTAAATCATTTTGCTTTCAAAATGCTCCTATGGTTAAAAATATCTGTAACGACTTCTGCTTGAAAACCTTACAGGAACAATGCTTCCACTCATTAAATTTTCAGTTCTAGAAAGCTCATTATTTCACGATAAGCAAAATGAATTACAGAAAATTCTGTGCAACAAACAGCTATTCTGCTTCACGACTATCCCTTGATCAAATGTATGAGAAAAAGAAAAAAAATCTACAATATAAATGACTCATTGCTCTATATGGAATGCTTTTTGCGAGACATTAGCCGAAACGACAACGGAATGATTGTGGGAAAATATGTCAAGAATAAAAAAACTTAAACAAGAATAAAAAAACATCTGCACTCCTAATGATTTTCTCAACATATAGTCTTTATAAAGGATATAAAACTCGACTTACAGCTCCTTATCGCAAAAGATGCCGGAATAATGAATTTAAGAGCGATACAAAGCGTTTGTTTTGAATGAAATACGATACTTCAGATTTGTCTGACAACTACGACCAACAAAAAGCGATTGTTTGAGAGATTTTGAAGTAAACAATGCTATTCAGTATTTAACAAAAAAAGAAGGAAGAAAGAAATAAAAAACTACCATTTTCTCGATGAACACGAAAGGGTAGGTTGGGCGGACGAAAATGAATTGCCACTTTAGTGGGTACATTTTCTTTGCTCGCGAACGGTAGCATTGATGCATTACTTTGTCTCACTGACGGGTGGTTAATTGTTTTTTTAACCCAATGCTCTTTTATATAACTCCTATAAATTTATAGTGATAAAGATATTGGACTCTTTTACGCATCGGAAACACTTTTCTTTACTATTTGGGTAAAGCTGTTTTCTTGTGTGTATATGAGATCTAATAACAAGGAAAACAAACAAAGCTGCCTCGTTTGCTGTTTTCAGAATGAATTCAATGAAAGGTAAAATAATTTAAGAGAAATTTTTGTACATCCTTACATTTGTTACCTGCTGATAACGCGAAGGTCGTGGGTCCGTTCCCCCCACGGACCACCATATCTGGGCTTGTGGAAGCCCTGTGGTACAGCGCACTGGTTTTCGGTGCTGAGGGTGCTCAGATCGAATCCCGGCATTGCGCCAAGAAAAATTCCTCCGTTCGTATCGTCCATTCATAGGGGGTAATACTGTCCGCCTATATGGTGCCCCCATAATACAATGGACAGTGCAGCTTACTGGAAGTATGGTCTTATTTTTGGTCTTGTGGCGGCCCTGTCGTACAGCGCGCTGGTTTCTGGTGCTGAGGATGGTCGGATCGAATCATCCCCCCCCCCCATATAAAATGAGCAGTAAAATTGCTGCGTAGTATAGGCCAATGTTTGATTACAAGTGCCTCCTCATTGGCAAAAAAAAAAAAAAAAAAAAACATTTGTTACCTACCGTGAGTCGGATTTCATCGCGTAATAACTTCCACTTTTAACTTGCATATATATATATATATATATATATATATATATATATATATATATATATATATATATATATATATATATATGTCAAAACATAACTGAAGTGTCAAAATATAGTTGAGAAGTACGGGGAAAGAGGGCTTAAAATAATAAGAATCTAATAATCCATTGACAAAGTGTGCGTATTTTGCTGTGGGGAAAATCATCTTTTAAAAGCGACTTTGAGCGGAAAGCGAAGAATACTAGGCGAGAGGATTTATTTTTAGAAGTGTAAAGGTTTTGGTCGCGAAGTAAAAATTGTACGATCAGCAATTCTAAGGGTCCAGATGACCAAGGTTGAGGTCTGCACATGCGCCGTGCAGCAGGAGCTCGGAGGAAATTGAGTTTTGGCGGTAGATTGGATGCGAATTTCGTTGAGAGCGGGAGCTCGCGGCAGGCGTGCTTAGGAATTGACAAAATGGCTAGGCGAAAAGGATTAACCCGGAGCCTTGTTGATTACAGAACGTAATAAATAAGATTTAAGAATATTGTCTGTCCTGTTATCCATTCCCTGCCACTCGACCAAGTGATTAAAGAAGATGTTGACTGCTTCAGTAATATTTAAACACAGGAGCAAAACACGCTTCGTGTATATATATATATATATATATATATATATATATATATATATATATATATATATATATATATATATATATATATATATATATATATATATATATATATATATATATATATATATATATATATATATATATATATATATATATATATATATATATATATATATATATATGGGCTCTTGGTGGCTCAGTGGTACAGAGCGCTGGTTTTCGGCGCTGAGTGTGCTCGGATCGAAACCCGGCTTCGCGCCATGAAAAATGCCTCCGTTTGTGTCGTCCCTACATAGGGGGCGATGCTGGTTCACCTATGCGGTGTTCCCATAACAAAGAGGCCAGCTAATCCCCGGTGATAATAGGCGAATGTTTACAGGGACAAGGCATCCGCATTGGGAATATATATATATATATATATATATATATATATATATATATATATATATATATATTCAGTGACAGCATACTCTAATTTACACATACAAACACATGCATATGTACTTAATGAATGTTAAAAAATACAGTTTTATAAAGGATCCTCAACTTAAATGTTAATTTAATCGAATTTCTTTTGATATATCAGAGCAGCACTAAAAAAATTGAGTTGTTCTGAAATTTCCGTGACAAAATTAAAAGTTAATGACGTGTTTAACCTAGACGAAAACTTCTTATTGATGTAATTCTTTCAAACTGAATAACTTCTTGATCTGAGATGTGGTTTGAAATGTAAAAAGACACAGTAGTCAGGCAAAAGGTATGTGGCGTTAATAAAATTCAGGATTGGATGAATTCCTATGTTTCAGGCTACAGTATACTTGCACAGAATGTTGAGAATTATATAGGAAAGTAAAAGAGTAAATAAACTTAAATTTTCTAAAACTATTTTAAAATCTTGAAAGAAAAAACAAGAAAAATCGACACAGTTGGAAATTACGAGAAATATTATGAAACACTGTTAAAAAATCTTTGCCTTTTTTGAAATTCATGCTTATTTGCTTGTTATGACTAATTTGTATATTATGTATATATACAAAAATCTATGCATATATACCAAATGTCTAAGTACATATACTAATGTATATATACAAAAATCTATTAGAAAATTTGATCATTCTAATTAATATATATATATATATATATATATATATATATATATATATATATATATATATATATATATGTGTGTGTGTGTAAGGCTATTAAATATGGGGGGCGATCGCGCGAACTTAAAACGGGATGTTAGTTATTAAAAATAGTATTAACAATTAAGTCTGGGAGTTCAAATTCAGCGGTGCAAGGAATTGCAGTGAAAATAGCGCTTAAGGTACGACTTTATTCAATTTCGAAGATCCATAAGGATGAATTTTAAATGACGTGTAGCTTTGAGCTTGGCGCAAAGTAAGAAAGTGTTTATTCAGCATAGAACATTCGATATGACATCACGCATAATTAATGAGCGTCGGCAGCGCGTTAATAAAACTTAAGAACAAAGACGATTTTCAGAGTTATGGATAACGAAGCGACGAAAAGACGTGTGCCGTAGGCGTACGGTTTTAAAATTGGGTGGGGTTGTTTAAGTTAGTTTAATGGAGCTGAGTAATTAATTGGAATTTAATAAAGATGTTTAGAAAGATCAATTGAAGTGTTTTATGCCTGTTGTGTTAACATCTTGCGGTTTGATAGATTTAACGATGAAAGTCTTCGCCACTGGTTCACAGACTGCATGATGATTCAAAGGAGGTTCGGACTTATATTAAATAGTATGGGACTAGAAGTCAAGTCTGACATATATATATATATATATATATATATATATATATATATATATATATATATATATATATATATATATATATATATATATATATATATATATATATATACAATATATTTATATGTATGAAAATACTTGTTAACTTTGTATATTTATACACACACACACACACACACACATATATATATATATGTATATATATACATATATATGTGTGTGGGGAGGCAACGACCACAGCAACGTTAAATATAAGCATCCTTTATTATACCTTGGTTAAGTATCAGAACAATGAAAATAAACAGCGCGAGAGGGACGTCTTCCCATCTCGGAGTACAGCGACCGTCTAATGGCGGGAATGCATCATTCTGGCGCACGTAGTGACGTCACATAGACATTACCGCCGCGTAACGCTAGGAGATGGAGATGGGATTGAATTTCACATATATATATGTATATATGCATATATATATATATATATATATATATATATATATATATATATATATATATTCTGTAAAACAAATACCTGGAATGATTCATTTAAAAAGCTCAAAGGTATTGAAAACAAAACTTGCCGAAAGATTGCGCCAGTGGAACTAATTGTCACATAGAGTTTTGATGCTGTTGTATCAACCATTTTTCTCCTTGCTGCGGTTTTTGTTATTTGCTGTCCATGGTCTGCTATTTTTAAAATGGATAAAATTATCGAAGAGAGAGTTTGCCTCAAATTTTGTGTTTTACCAACGGAATTGCTTGTGAAAAATCGTTGAAGATATTGGAGAAGGCCTACGGTAAGTCAACTTTATCGAAAACACAAACATACGAGAGATACCAAGAATTCAAAGAAGGCCGAGAAGTGGTTAATGACTTGTTTTGTTTAAGTCGACTTTCAACGTTTTCGACTGGCGTAAACATCGCCAACCTGAAGAAATCCTGATATTGCCAACTTAGAATTTCTTTCGGAGGGGCAACTAGTCAACAAACAATATTATCTAGGCGTTATGAAGCGTTTGAGAGAGAGTGTTCGACGAAAAGGGCAGAGTTGGGGAAGATCAATTTTTGGATTTTGCACCACTATAGTACTCTGGCCCACAAATTAATCCTTGTAAGCGATTTTTTTTCACCAAAAACTAAACTAATGTCATCGACCAAGCACCGTATTTTCCAGATATGGCCCCGGCTGAATTTTTCCTGTTCCCCAAACACAATTTTTTTTGACGTTTTGAATTCACTAAAGTCACGAAACAAAGTTCCTGAAGGAGCTCAAGGCCATACCGTTTGGTGTCTATAAGAAGTGCTTCGATGACTGGGTTATTCGTTGGAATATGTGTATTTCATCAAATGGGGCCTATTTTGAAAGTGACAAAATAAATTTGGATGATTAAACTTATATTTTGTGTTTTATTAAAAAATTCCCGGCATTTGTTTGGTAGAATGTATATACACTGAAGAGCCAAAATAACTGGTACAACTGCCTAAAATCGTGTAAGGCCCCCAAGAGTACACAGAAGTATCGCAACACGGTATGGCATGGACTCGACTAATGTCAGAAGGTATCCTTGAGGCAATTCACACCATAAATCCTGCAGTGCAGTCCTTAAATCCATAGGATTGCGAAGGGAAGGATATCTCATCTGAAAAGCACGTTGCAAAGCATTACGGATATGCTCAATAAAGTTCATGTCTGGAGATTTAGGTGGCGAATTGAAGTGTCTAAAGTCAGAAGAGGGATCCTGGAGCCACTCGGTAGTAACTCTTGACGTGTGGGGTGTCGCATTGTCCTGCTTGAATTGTCCAAATCCATCGGATTGCACAATGGACATGAATGGGTGTAGATGATCGGAAAGGAAACTTAAGTACACGTCATTTGCCAGAGTCGTCTCAAGACGTATCAGGAGTCCCATTTCACGTCAACTGCACACGCCCCATACCACCACAGAGGCATCACCAGCTTTAACTGTCCCCTGTTGATATATCAGGTCCATAGATTCACGAGGTTGTCTCCATACTCGTACACGTCCATCCGCCCGATACAATTGGAAACGAGACTCGTCAGACCAGGCAACGTGTTTCCAGTCATCAACAGGCCAATAGAGGTATTGGCGGGCCCAATGGAGGCGTAAAGCTTTGTACCGTGGAGTATACGAGTGGACGGTACGTGGAGTATACGAGTACAACGGTATACGAGTGGGCCTGCGGCTCTGGAAGCCCATATCAATGACGGTCCGTTGAACAGTTCGCACGCTGACGCTTGTTGATGCTCCAGCATGGAAATCCTGCAGAAAATTGAGGAAGTGTTGCACGTCCTCTCGTTTAAGGATTTTCGTCCGTCGTCGACGATCCAGTTCTTTTAAGGTCTTTCCAGCCGCACCGCTGTCGAAGATTTGATGTTTTACCGGATAACTGATATTAACGGTACACTCGTGAAATGGACATGCGCAAAAATCCAAATTTCATCTTTACCTCGGAGATGCTATGTCCCATCTCTCGTGCGCCGACTGTAACGTCACGTTCAAAGGCACATAAATCGTAATAACCTGCCATTGTAGCAGCAGGAGCAATCTAACAGCTTCGCCAGACACCTGTTGGTCTTACATAGGCGTTGCCGATTGCATCGCGTTACGCTGATTGGTGACATATATCCGTTATTTGCATATGCATGCCTGTACCAGTTTTTTTGCTCTTTAGGTATGTACATAATTAAAATATTAAAAGTTTTTTTCTACATAATGACGAAATTCCTGTTATTTTGAAGTTGCTAATTATGAGGAATATTACTGACTGAGGAGAAGGTAGGGGTTTTTTATTTCAAAGAATTTGCTGAATTTACAATGAACGGAACGTTTTATATTTCTTAGACTACAATTTAAAGTTGTATAATAAGAAGGAAGAATTTTGCTACACTTCTGTTCCAATAAATTCGAAGCGTAAAATTCCACACGAAGTACATTATGAAAGTTTCGCACATTACTTTTCTAGCATTTACTGGTGACTTAAGTTTCTTTTTAAGACCTGACTACAGTAGTACTAAAATACGATTGATTCCATAAATTGGAACCAGAGAATTAAGTAATGATCACAGTTACATAGGAGAGCGATGAAAACCGATAAATATTTCTTAGGCTCGATAAGGCAATTTTATTTTTAAACAGATGTGACGTTTCCTTTAAAATTTAACATTATGACCAGGAAAAGGTTTGGAATAATTTTATGAGATCGGAAGTTAAGGAAGAAATTTTAGTACGGTTTAAGGCAAACGAGCACGAATTGCTTCGAGTAATTGAGAAGTTGGAATACTTTAGAACTAGAAAAGTAGTTATGATTCAGGAAAATTTCTAACAAAGAGTAAGAACGTAAATGATTTCAAAACCTTTTCTTTTTTATATATCTGTTATGTAAAATGAAATTCGACTTTAAAAAATTGAAAGGAACAAGCCTTTACTAAACTGTAATGATCATCTAGGACCGCGAGTCGAGTCCACGCGTGTTGACCCACCACCGGATTGGTCACTAGACTATTCCGGCGATCTGAGGGAATATTATTACGAAATATTATTACGAATACTATCTATATATATAAAACAGTTCCGTAACTGACTGACTCGCTGACATACAACGCACAGATCAAACCGCTGGACATAAAGGGCTCAAATTTTGCATGGCGATTCTTCTTATAGTGTAGGGGTGCACTAAGAAAGATTTTTGAAAAATTCTTCTTAGATTTTTAAAAATTAAATTTTTAAGCTGTTTTAGTAACTTTTTTTAAGTTTGCATTTTTAAATAATAACTTGAGGGTTATAAAATTTATATCACGAGAAAGATTATAAAAACTTCTTTAAAATGAAAAGTTTTTCGTATCTTTAACTCCATTTTCTGATTTTTGGTGAATTTTTAAAGATTAATGTTTAGAATTTAATTTATTAAATGATGATCACGTGATTTCTTTTTCTGGTAGTTTAAATAAATTTATCGTCACGTGCTTATAACAACTAAATAGACAAAAAAATGATTTTTTTATTGCTAATGCGGCAGACGATTGGACATTATCCAAAAGAATATTAAAATACAATAAAATATATGTTCCTCAAACTGTACTATATTAACTTTACTATATTCTTCAGTATGTCCTTTGTTTTTTTAAATCAACTGTATTCATTGATCGTCATATTTATTATATATATATATATATATATATATATATATATATAAATTGGCATTAATTACATACATTGACCGTTGTATTTAATTTGAATGTACTCCGTAGCGAAGTGCGGGTTTTCAGCTAGTTGATTATAAAACCTTTACATATTTATTAAAAAAGCATTAAAAGCATGTATTTGTTTCGATAATATTTCTTAGAGATAGAACAGACGTAGTTTTATAAAACTTATTCAAATATTTTTTCCCTACTTTCTCATCCGAATTCAGTAATTTATGTAAATATTCCTTCAGCGAGGGCATGTTATTAAGGCCTACAAGTGGCTTGGCCCTACCAATAATTTGAAGTTCTTTCCATTCATCAGATTTTGCCAGAAAGTAACTGCCTAAAAAAATATAGATTAAACTAAACATAATGAACAATTTTCTACTTTTCCAGCCCGTATTTCATTCGCTATGATACAAAGCAAATGCTTCCGAATAAATCTGTTTGTTTATCCGTCTACTGCTAATTCATAGATCTCCTGATCTGGAACGGTGAATGAGTGCCCAACTTAGGCACATGAAGATTAATGGCTTTTAGACGACTGCACAAGAAAGCATATTTGGCCAATTAGTGCTAATTCAATGTAAACGCTTGCCTCAGTTTGACATCATTAAGTCCATTTGGACTGGGTTGAAGAAGGTGAAAGCTATTTACATCTTTTAAAAATGTTAGCTTTACAAGTAATTTAGAAAGAAGTATAAGTAAGGACAGTCATGGGGTATTTATTTCTTTTGCATAAACTTGAAGTATTATGAGTTTGTATGCATTTGTATGCTACAGTTAGTGTTTTCTGCTTCCGCTACAGTTATTTCTAAAAAAATTTCAGATTACTGTTTTTAAAAACGAATTTCTTAATTTTCAGAAATTTTAAATGATACCATACTTTAAATCTTTTATTTACATGCAGATATTATTATGTAGTTTGTATTTTGTGTTGTTAAACATGTTAGTTTACATGTAGTGTAGTATTATGTGTCTCATAATTTACATGTAGTTAAAAAATATTTTTTACTATATATATGATATAAATGATTTAAAGTTTGGTAGTCTACTAAAAATTAAAGGAAAAATTACTTATATCAAACACTTAGAGCATTGTCTTGAAACAACCTCAAACTAATCTCTATTTAACTAATAGGAGGAAATATAAGAAAAAAAGCGTTCTTTAGTGCAATAATGTAAACCAACTACTGCGATTTATACATACAGAAAGAAATATAAACAGTTGCTCTATTTCTATTTCTGGTTGTTTTTGGGAGCTGCAAATTTAAGATCTAAAGTACATAAGAAGGAGTTGAAAAACACAAAATGAGTTCTTAGAGTTCGTAGTTTTAATGAAAATGCTGTAGAAGTATTTTATGAAAAAAGAAGAATGATCAGTATTTCTGGGTAAACGGAGGCAATCAATATTTGCTTGTGTAACGTTCTTGATTGTTTACGAAAAATTGTCTGTGTGGATTATCTCCATATCCTTGAAAACTTATCAAACAATATTTATTCATACTGGCTGCACTACAGTTTCAGAGCAAATATACATCTCTATTTTAGCGAAAGGAGTTAATGCTCACATGTCATTTAAAATAAATCCTTTAAATATTTATTTTACACATTTAGGGTAAAAAAACAGGATTTTTTTAAATTTTATAAAATCTTTTGAAAGTCATTACATATTACTGCAAGCTCAGAAATCTGTTATATATTTTCGGATGATACATATGAGAGATTTTCTCTGGAATGCTTTCTTGTTACAACATTTTAGAGACTTTTCATACTCCAATAAAGCTTAGCATTATGTATCTCATAATTTACATGTTAGTTAAAAATATTTTTTGCTATCATGATTCATTAAAGCATTTTCTCTAAAAGGTTTTGCAAATATTTTTTTCTTTTACACCAAGGATTTAATTTTTAAAGGTTTTCTTATTAAGTTTGAAGTTCTAGATTTATTGAAGATTATTTTCATAATGCATTGATAGATATTTATACCATGCATAACATTAATTTATTTAAGAGACTTGCAACATACATCGAAAAAAAAATTTTCTTAATTTTTACGACCTTTTGAATTATTTGAAAAGCATTCCTTTGTTTTCCCACAACCAAAAGCTTGAGGATTATGTTTAGCTTTATGGGATTATTTAATAAAGTAGTAAATTACTTTCTCTGGGAAAAAATGCCTACTAGAGTAAAAAGATCGCAAACGGGATAATTTGAATAATATTAGAGTTTTTGACTTATTACAGCTTCTTTAAAGAGCTTCATAATAATTATTTTGCAGTCATTGTTGTGTACAGTAACTTATTCAGTGGAATCTAGATCGAATGTTCCCCGAATAATCTTTTTCCCGCTTGTGTCGTTTATGTCATCCAGTTCCGATGATAATATTTCTTTGTTATGTTCCTGCATCTACAGTTTTACCGCATTTATGATTTAGCGCAAAAGTTCCCTTTAAAAAAATAGATAGAGGTTTCACTGTATTCCGAGATGTTTTAAAATCTTTTCTCATCTATCACTATATCAGATTCAAAGGCAGGGGAGGGGGCAGCAAGGGTTCACATCCCCTAAATTTAGGTGCTTTTTTTACAACACAGTACCAAACTAACCAGAGCTTCACCTCTCCTTGGAAAGGATTTTCTAGCTACTTCCCTGAATGTGCATGTCTTTAACGTAGGATTACGTTCCTCCATAACGGTCCTCCGGAAAGCAAAATTTCGGATGTTCTGCTTCGCGAATTATAATTTTGGTAGCCCGCCAAACCCAGTCTGTATCGCTTGGGCAAGCAGTGAACAGTTGAACAGAAAAGTACCGAAATGCGTCAAAATTTTGACTGACTGACACACACACGCACGCACACACACGCACGCACACACACACACGCACGCACGCACGCACACACACACACACACATATATATACATATATATACATATATATATATGTATATATATGTATATATATATATGTATATATGTATATATATATATGTATATATGTATATACACTGGTGTAAGAAATTAAGAGAATTAGCAGACTTGGTCGATTATCTCTAGAACTACTATACCGATTTTAATGAAATTTGATATGTACATACATTGATACAATACAAAACAAATAACCATCTAATAATTGTAATTTAACCGCATGATCGTGCGTAACAGTCGTTGGAGTCGGAAGGTATGAAACAGCGGTTGCAGAATAAACGAAAAATGGGTTAATAGATGGGTTGATAGGGGGTATGGACCTCTAGTACAGATATACAAGTCTCGCAGCGTGATTTCATATTTGAAATAAGGCAGTTTATCATTTCCTGTGGCAATTGGTCCCATTCGTTCAGCAACGGTGTTTTCATTCCCTGGATGGTTCTCGGAGGGGGTTGCGAGTTGCAATTGCCCTCCCCAGAGTGTCCCAGACATGCTCTATACGGTTAAGGTCTGGAGATCTGGCTGGCCAATCAATCCGGCGAATATCCTCACTCTCTAGAAATTCGTCGGCCAGAAGAGCTCTATGTGGCCTCGCGTTATCATCCATTAAAATGAGCTCAGGGCCAACTGCACCCCTGAAAAGGCGAACATAGGGCTCCAAGACCTCATCCCTATACCTCACACCAGTCACAGTGCCTCTTTCAAAGACATGGAGAGATTTGCGGCCATCCAACATGATGCCTGCCCAGACCATTAAACCTCCTCCGCCATAATGGTCGATTTCTCGGACATTGGAGGGTAGGTAGCGGGTCCCTGGTTCTCTCCATATGAACGTACGGCGAGAATCGCCGTACGTTTAGGCTGAACCGGGAAACATCAGCGAAGAGAACGGTCGCCCATTGATCCATACACCCAATCTCTATGCTCTCTGCACCATGATAAACGGATTATCCTGTTCGTAGAAGTGAGCGGGACGCAAACAGCAGGTCTTCTTGCAAACAACCCTCTCTCATGAAGTCTTTTGGAAACAGTCATCCTTGATACACGGGTTCCTGTGGCTGCATAGAAGTCACGAGAGAACTGAGAAGCTGTAGCACTCCTGTTACGCCTCGCTATAATCGACAAATAGCGGTCTTCTCTGGCCGTCGTGATTCTTGGACGACCTTGCACAGGCTTTCTCTCGATGGATCTGTTATCCTGGAACTGTTTCCATAAGTTACACACGACGCTGGGCGTTAAATTGAACTCTCTACAAATTTGGACTTGAGATTGGCCTGCTTCTAGCCTCCCCACAATTCGCCACCTCATTCCATCATCTAAACGCTCGTGGTTACTCATTTTTACTGTTACAATTTGAAATTAACCGATTGCTGCAAAATAACACCAAGAAATTCGCCGAGGTGTGCAAGCGAACGAAATGCGTCTTACGCGCGCTTATAAAGCCTGTTTCTCTACTGGCTCCGCCTTCACACACGTGTACGCTTACGTATTTGATGAAAAAATTTGCATTTTTGTCTAGAAGCAGTGGTTTTACATTCAGTTCAGTTCGTTTTATGAAATTCGATAAAATATGCAAATTCTCTTAAATTATTTCACTAGTGTATGTTATGTATATATATATATATATATATATATATATATATATATATATATATATATATATATATATAGGTAGATAAATATATACATATATGCATGCAAAAGAGGTAAATAACGATAAGTAATCCTACGTTAATAATCCGTGGTAGTTTCGTTAGAAGAGACTACCTGAAAATTTTTTCTTTGATTATTACGTGAGACCGTTTAAAGGTCTTGAATTTAAGAAACGAAATTTAAAGCAATAAAGTAGTCATAAAGTGGGGTTGCATTAAAGCTGAAAGGAGTCTTCCTCATAGGCGGAAACTCAAATATACATCTGTCCTTCATTTTAATGACAGCACATGCAGTTTTTGCAAATTGACACTATTTTTCTCACTAAATACAGAGAGGATATGCCTATCAGTTCGCATAACCCCCAAATTTTATTCCTTTGGGGAAAAGCGGCTAATTTTATATTCGAAATTAATTTCAATGTGAAGAAATTGGAGGTCAGTGCAAATGCAAAATATTCAATAAGATTATGTTTAAAAAAAGAAATAGCAGGTTAAGCGCCTTCTAAAGATACCTTTCAAATGAATGAAATCGAGATAACGGTGAATAGTAAAATGTTTTTCTCACAGTATTTATTTTTAATAGTACGTGTAAATTGAAAAAAATATATTAAGTGTATTATAATTCATATTATTAAGATAACCAATGCCAAAGATATCATTTTCTTTTACTTTTAGTCTGCTAAATATGGGTGAAAGCCATTCTCATCCCCGCCATGATACGCTCTGACGCTCCTGCACCCTTATATAGATTTTTTCTTTCTGTTCACGAACAAAGGCATTCCCGAATGTCCTAGTCATCACTAGTTTCTATCTAACGGAAAACTTTTGTTTTCTCTTTACCCTAAAAACGATAGAATAATTGTTATTAATTACAGAATGAGAAAGTTTAAAAAAAAGTCAGAACGTATTAGGTTTTTATTAAAATTTTTTGATCAAATTTCCTGCCTAAATTTGGTTTAGTTTCCCGTCTTCTACAAGCAGATATGCTTTGCAAAATTCCAAGATCTTCAGATTCTTCTTGATGGTCATACAAAAGTCTGCAAAGAATTTCTTGGTAAAGAAGCTCTGTCTGCACTAATTCGAATTTTTAATCGTGTATAAGACAAGATAAGTTCAACTATAAACGAAATAAGTAACATTTCTTCATCCTGCATGTTATACTAAATCGTATTATTAGTGAGGATGTTTCTGCATTTTTTGCTAGAAAGGTAAGGATACTTTTACCATCGACTGTCTGTAGTGTGTGGGGTGTACTAATGACTAAGTTGGCGGTTAATTCCGGTATAATAGGTGCAACCCATCACCCGGAGATCCTTAAATGCGTTATGTGAATTTATGAGTCTGATACCAGCCACAAGTCCAAATCCTAATAAATATTATGCACCTATGAAGATTTGATTATCGGTATAAACGCAGTTTTTTTTTTCTGATACAATGCTGAAAATTTTCCAGATTATTGTGTTACTGAGCTTGTAGAAGTTATTAACATATTATGAGGATATTATCCAGCGATCTTTAAAACCATTTGATGAGCAGCGACTTTTAAATACAAAGACAAAAATTAAATATTTGTTATTTAAGACGTATATCGAAGAAATTAATACACAATAAAGTGTTGCAAAATCGAAAGTGGTTCAGTGGTAAATTAAAAAAATAATGAAATAATCAGATGCATGGCTAAACAGAACAAACAATTTTAATAACACACAAAAAACTGGCTAATATTAGGGTTAAAAACCCAATTAAGAATGCGAGCATTAAGCTCGTTCTAAATAGAACCTATCGTCCCGTATCAAAATCTTATTCTATCTATTTCAAATCATACTCTAAACCTAATATATTAGAGATAAAGAGGGTGCGAGATTATCTCAGTCAAGCAGCGCCACCAAACATCGTCTATAATTATTCAAGCACAGAAGCTCTATCTAACTGAAACTTTCTCAACAAAAGAGTGAATGCATCATTCTCGAAGGAACTTGAAGAAATGCGAAAAAGAGCCTGTGGCGGCCTTGTAGTACAGCGCGCTGGCTTTCGGAGCTGAGGGTGCTCGGGTTGAATCCTAGCGTCGCGCCACTAAAATGCCTCCGTTCGTGTCGTCCTTTCATAGGGTTTAATGCTTGTCCGCCCATATGGTGCCCCTATAATAAAATGGCCGGCAAAACTGAGGTTTATTATAGATGAATGTCTTCACGATAAGTGTCTCCGCATTGGTTTAAAATAAAAAAACCGCTCGATGCTCATGAAACTTATCCTATTTCTAAACAAATAATACTTACAAAATCATAAAATGATTTTAGAATCCCGAATAGGGGGGGGGGGGGCAGCCATTTAATCTAAAATAATACGAACATTTGACATCTTTACATTGATCTCTATACGGCTGATCACTGGTATGGTCCACAGACAAGGGGGGGTGTCAGCCATTTAATCTAAAATAATACGTACATTTGACATCTTTACATTGAACTCTATGCGGTTAATCAATGGTATGGACCATAATACTGTAGTGAGGATACATACCGGGGTACAAAATTTGTTGGTTTTGATTCCTACCTCGACCCTAGTCCATTTTAATGAGGAATAAACTATAAACGAATGTTATGTGACAGTTTACAACATCACGACTTTAACACATGATATTTGTTTGTATAGTCAGAAAACATGCCAGGTGAAGGCTGAATGGCTAGTGCGCTGGCATTCGGTTCAGATCCTGTGGGTTCGAGTACCACTGTTGGCATGGGTGTTTGTAGCCATTCGAAATCAACTTTAAACTGTAGTTCCCCGTATAACTAGCGCCTGTGTAGCAAAAAATTGACTGTAGCGCTCCAAACCTATGCAGAGTTCTTGAAGCGCATACTTTTTGTATAGCCACTCCGAAGACGATCCAGAGCAGACTGTATTGGTCTCGGACCTTTAAAGAGCAAGTCCAGACCAGGGCTTATTAATGAGTATTTCTCGTATATACATTTTAAGTATTGATTGTATTTTAATATAAGTAACGCAAAAAATATTTATTGCTTTCATCCATTGCTTTTCGTTGTCTTTCGGCGAAAAATTTGAGAATTATATACCTCTAGGGAATATATAATAAACTTATTATTTCGTTTACTAGATTCATCCATGAATAAACTTAGCAATATTGAAATAAAATATAATTTAAAATATTTATATAGTTTTAAAATTTAGTTTTCCCGTGTCTCAGGATATTCAATGCATTGAAAATTCAATAAATGAATGCGAATGTGTTTTAAATGGGAAAGCTATAAAATGTTCACTCTGAAAAACAAATATTGACTTTCTGAGAGTAGTATTTCTCTCTCAGCTAGATAATGAATGAAGACTTTATACCGAACAAAATGTTTCATATCATACTGACATTTTTTGGTGCATTTTTTATGCGTTTTGTCCTTGTTTCTTTTTTTAGATGTTGAAACTTTCCTTTCGTATTGCTTAACATTTCGGGCAGGCTAAAAGTTCCATCAACCAAGTTTCTAAATGCAGTACTTTTCATCTGAGTCGAGTTTTTATAGTTTTGAATATATATCAACGGTGGATTTTGAGTAAAAAATAACTTATACATTCAATTAAAGTGGTATAACGACCTTTGGATTTTAACTTCAAAACTATACTGATAAATTTAGAAGAAATTGGAAAGAGTGAGTAGATTGGAAAGATAGTGGAAAGATTGGAACACGAGCATAAGCATTTTTTAACAAAGGATTTTTTTAAAAACAAAGCTAAAGCAAAAACATGTTTTTTTAGTTTACAAATAAATTATGGGATATTTGCAACCCCCTTAAAATAAATAAAGCATATATTTTTTAGATTGCAGCCAAGAAATAACGGTAAAAAAGCCAGTTTGACACTGGCTACCGATTTCTACTAATTTAATATTAACTCTTTTCTTTTGATCCATTGAAATAAAACAAAATTTTAGTGAATACCTCTTTAATAATTATGGCAGACTAATGAATTTTGAGGGCAATTTGTGTATTTGAAAATGAAGAAATGAAGTTATCTCCTGATTGGTAAGCATGATAATTATTGAAATAAAATATTCTTGAATCCCATTGAGTTTTAAGGGGTACTTATGAACTATTTTGATAATTCATTAATTGGTTTCTCGCTACAATCCTCTTGAAAAATGTTTTAAGGGTTATGTGACATGAAATCCACAAATAAAAAGAAATTATTTCATTAACTTAAAATGCACTATAGAGCTCTTAGAACCAAATACATACACTACACATTTTTACAGTTATTACTTTGACAGATTCAACATTTTATGCAGTACTGTCTATGAGTATGATCAAAAGTACATCTGTACTATCGATCTGTTTATTTCGAGATGGAGTTTTTCACGCATTGTCCTTTTTAAATGGATGTATCTAAAATTCATTGGAAGTTATTTCTTTTTTACAGTGTTGTACACCTATTTTCACTGTACTGTATTCAAGATTTTTGGTTTTGCGGAAAAATTTGGAAGATATTTTACCCGAAGAGAAAATTTGTTGGGAGAAATAATGCGTTGCTCTTTAAAGTGAAAAATACTTAAAAAGAAAAAATTTTTTTATATAAATTTTGAAGAAAAATAATTTATAAACCTATCCTACGCACAACAGGGGAAATTTAGGGCTAATGAAGCTGGTTCAACAGATTTATAAAAAATTATACAGAGAAAAATATATATGAAAGGCGTTTAAATAGAAAAATGTAAATTAATACTTTCATATTTCGCCATTTTTAAAACGCGTATCAAGATAGGATATAAAAGGTAAATATTTCGGGAGTAACAAGATGGGATATAAAGGATATATCAGGAAAAGATAACAGTTTAAAAATTTTAATCGTACTTTACATTTACACTGATCCTATATTCACACGATAAAAATACGTTAGCTATAGGAAGATAATTTTATAAGAATATCTTTATAATAGACGAATATTTTATATTCATCTTTTCTGTTCCGCGAAAAAATTATGTAAATTGTGCCGTTGTAACAAATAATATACTTACGTAATGTCTTTAAATACGCAGTGTATCAGAAATATCTAAGCACCAGGGTATCTCCATTATTTCTCAAACCTATGGCATTAAATGTGATTGGTTTCGAGTTTTGATATAAGAAAGCTTCCATTTTATTAAGTTGGTTAATAACTAATTTTTGAGTCATCCGTTGATTTTTTTTTTCGTCTTCCATAACAGTATTTACCATAAAAGAAAAGCGATATAGATCGTACTTTCAATGTATATTCGTAATTCTTTTTAATTCGTAGAGATTTCTATAAATTCTATTTGTATGAATGGGATATGATGACTATAATGCCATGGAAGTATATAAAATCAGTAACTGTAGGAAAGAAAACCCCTTTCACTAAGCTAAGCTTACTAATTTAACCGGAATAACAATGAAAAAGCATGTAAAATAGAGTAAAAATTCAATATATTAAAATGTAGTGAAGAAAATAACGTGAAATAACTTTTAATTTCCTGTTTGCAATTTAATTACAAAAAAAGGAAAAATATAATTTCCTGCAGAGATTTAGTATACAGTGATAATGTTTAGCTCATTTATCAAACAAATATTTTTTTTTCGTAAAGTAGGCATGTAAGATTGAAATTTGCGTAATATGAGGGCTTTTTTAAAAGGACTAAAAATATTTGTCTTTAAACCACGGTAGTGAGATAAAATTTCCGGTTTACAGAATTTTAATTAGAGGAACAATTTTTATTAGTTATTTATCTATAAAAAATATAGACTAAAAATAAGGCAAGACATGTAATTAAAAGCATTATGTGTTACATTTTTCTAACTTAAAATTAAAATAGCGAAAGAAAAACAAATAAAATACATTTTTAAATTCCATTAATTTTTAAAAATTAACTTAGATGAAAAAATATCAGCTCTACTAATTAATTTTGTTTATTATTTCTTAAGTATCCAATTATAACCATTGGCTGTCCACACGTGGATCTTCCGTTTTTATGTAGGTGTTGTGTAAATATAACGTGCGTTGTAAAAAAAAAATTAGTTTTAAAGGAATATGAATGAACGATCTCTAATTAACAAAATATGTTTACAAAAGATAAATTTTCCTCGATTAGTAGCTTGTTCTCTTAATGTGCTTTTTTAAAAACTTTAACTGCTTTTACGACTTTATTGATTGATGTATATACGATTTGACTTCTGTTTCATGAGCCGTTTCATTTTTTAAACTCAAGGAACTTGTGTTAATTAAACATCAAAATAAAAGTTAATCTGACGAAAAAAATTCAGCTTTATTAATCGTTAAAAAATAATTGCCTCATATAAAGATTGTATCTGTAGAATAACAACAACTTTTTTTTAAAAAAAAGGTCAAGGGTTTTTGTAAGCTATAATTTGTTATTTTTTTAATGCAACTGGATTGAAAATATTATTAGGCATACATTATTTTTTTTAAATAATAAAGATGAAATGGAAAATGAAGTATTTTGTAGTCTGAGAACCTGTAAGTCTTTTTGACAAAAGGAAAACAAAAATACATGTGTTTATTTTTTATTTCATAATATATATTCTTTTGATTACTTTCAAAATTTCTAATTATAGATTTTCATGTCATTTCCAAATTCTTTTTATATTTTTATCTTTACAGCAAATATACATTTCTTCATAGTCGTATTTTTTCAAACATAACTAAAAAATCACGCATGCATGTCTTATTTCTAATCCTACTAAGGCTGCGAACTTGGTTTAATTTTATGATGATAGGTACATAGAAATTAGTACAGTGAAACAGCATAATTTAAAAAAATTGTAGAATCAAAAGGATTGTTGATAGAAAATTTTTTTTATAAAATATACCACTACATTTTGTCGCGTTTCCTTGTTCTATTAATTTTACTCACCAGGGGATCAGGATTGTTTAAAATAAAAAAAACGTTGGGTATTTCAAGTGTAGGACATATTGTTGATATTGGAAATGGTATGGGAAATAGTATGAAAGTGTATGGGAAATAGTATGAAATAATAAATTTGTTATTTCCTTTTCTAGATTTCTTCTCCTAATTTAAGCGTAGGAGACCGAGTGATGTCCCTAGATTGAAACCTTTTGCACTTAAGCTCTATTTGAACGTAAGAATGCAGTATCAGATTATTAAATAGTATAGCGACAGGGTATATTCCTTTTCCTTTGGTTAACCGAACATAAACCCTAGTGAATAACTTACTAGAAGTATCGTATTCTTTTGCATATTGAATTATATTCTTTTGTGACAAAAGGCAGCAAAGATTTATACTATTTTTTTGAAGTTATACTACTTCTCCACAAGAGATTCTCCACAAGAGATTTGTAAGACACTTTATAGCGAATTGTTCAATCTAAGTATTTAACCCGGAAACTCTAAAAACATAAGAAAAACGCCCACGAAGTTTCTTTTATTCTTTCATTAATTTAAATGTACGTTAATGAATCATCGATGTTTAGAACAATATTTAGTTTTCTATTCTCCATATCGTAATTTTGAATACTTCTAATCACTTCATCGCCTATGCTGAGAAAATTTTAACTAGAATTTAAAAGCTCTTCAGTTATAGAAATGTTAAAATTTTCTTTTCTTTCTGCGTGTAAAAAAAAAAAACAATTTTATAGATTCTGAATAAACCAAGGTTCAGTCCGTTTGCACAGCAATTTTACTTGAATACATTCGTTTATTTTATTCTGTTTCTTTGGAAATTGCATCTCAGGGCGATTACATATATTGATGAAATAGATATTCAATTAGAAGTATATACAGGAGATGAATTGCTAATTTCAAATAGTGTATATATCCTCTTTGGAAAACTTCTTAATATCTAAATGCTGAAAAAAAAATAAAGTGATGATATCACTCATTATTTGCGACCTTTTAATTATGAAGAACAAAATATTCGCGAAAAGTTTCCTAATTAGGAATTGTGTTTTGTTGATTGCGCTACTTTAGTCTCATAAATTGATATTTTAGATGCGATAAGCGTTTTTAAGTACTCCCTTGTACTAATTATCTGACTTCGGCGAAAGAGAGGGTCGAATGCATGATATAAACGTCTGAATATCGCCAAGGTCGAAAGGGATATCCATTGGTAGCGACACTTCATCCTTTATGCGCGCTCAATGAAAGTCCAATTTGTCTCAAGATATTTGCAATGAAAAAAGGGTCTGTTCTTTATGGAGTCGAACGTCTTGGCTGGCTTCGTTCCAAGTTTGTTATATTTTAAGGTTAGGGTTCAAACGCATGTAAGGCAGCAAGAAAACAACTTTCGGAAACTACGGAAATAACGGCCCGAGTTTATTGATTACTTTTTCAGCACGAAAAGAGCCATTGATACACGAGGCGCTAAAGCTGAGGAAATTGAAGTCATCTTATTCTGAAGTAATAACGAGAGAATGTGATCGAGTATTGTCGAAGGCAAACTTTAAAATTTAATGAGACGTCATTCTTGATCTTATTTGTATTTAACTTACACGTGCATGTTTGAAAAATAAAGAATTGTGGTGATATTGCTGGTATGCACTGATTAAGTCATATGTGTTCAGTACATACGTATGTATGCATAGAAATAACGTTAAATATAATACAAAACAATTTTAAAAAATAGATGCGACCCCTCACTTTGTAAAGTTATTACAATAAAGCTTTTAAAATGAGAACCCCCTTACATATTTGGTACAGTGAAGTTCGTCAAATGTTGGCATTGAGGTTAGAAGATCAGAATTCAATTATCGGTATTTATAAAGCTGAGGAATCCCCTTGGCATATCTTTGTTGAATCGCTAGGCTAGTGAGCTGCTTGTTGGTACATCCAAAATTACGTAACCGTCATCTGAGACGATCATGGAAAATGTTTATGGTAGAAAAAATAACCATAAACGAACTGGAAAAAAATCAAATCAAATCAATGAGTAAATATCTGCAGACTTGCATCCTGGGTCGTTGGCCTTAAATGAAGAGAAATTATGGAGTAAAAGGTATTAAGAAAGGAATTTCTTTCCATTGATGGCTATTTTTGATAGCATAATACCAGCTTCGAGGTAAGGATAGTTTGATTCCTGGTCATAGTAGAAATCGTCAAAAGGATTTGTCGGAGAAGAACATGGCCCGATTGAGTTACGGTGAGGCACACTTCTCCAAAAAGGAAACACTTTTGGGCTGTTCAAACTATTATAAATACGGAAAATGATATTACGGGAGGGAATGTGGGGCAGAGTATCATTAAAGTGTCATATACCGAAACTAAAAAAATGAAACCGGTCTAGTCATGGATTTTTCATTGGCCACTCTATTCAACATGCAATTTAGAAGCTTATGTCATGCGTTTGGATTCAATACCTTTGAATTTATTAAAAATACAGGCATAATTTATATAATTATACATGTACTGTATGGTTTGACCATATTTCTAATTTATAGGACTTGTGGTTGAGAGACTTGTACAGAATATTATATATGTGGATAAGAATAGAGTTTAAAATGAAAACAGTTTGTAGATGTGAATAAAACACGGCATCGACCGTTCCCGTTAGATAAAGAATCTATAAGATTAACATTTTTTCCTTCCTTCCAGACAGGATAACAAACAGGACATCCTTATGGCGGGCGAAACAAAGCCAATTGAAAAACTCTCCGTTTCAATCTTTTAAAATAGACACACTTTATTATTGTTTCTTTAAATTCATGGTCAAAAGGCCATCTTCTTTAAAAATGGGACCTTACTCTATGCAATCGTTGAGAGATCAGTTTATGTTTTGGAGGCGTAATTAAAGGATGTCTTTTATAAAAGCATAAGAGAAATTTGCTGGCTTAGTTCCAGGCAATTTACATTTTTCACAGTAGCAGCTTCTTAGGTTTCGACTTTATAAACGTTACAGCATAATTTATTTTGACTCAGATAAGGGATGAAAAGTAATATCGTACATTAAAATAAATTAAGCTGCTATATTTGAATACGGGGGAAATTAATTTTTTTCTTCGTTTAAAGCGTCTTTATGTGAGATTTTCAATGACTTAAAATTGAAATAGTGTTTTTTATAATGAATGAATATATCTTTCCGGATCTGTCCTCCGTATATAATTAACAAAATGTAACAGATTCTTTAATATATGGCATTTTAATCTCCTACATTGCATGTAATGAATTAAAATTTTATTGTTTTGTTTTGAGGATTTTCTTTTAACCCTTTCCGGCACGCTACTCTTTAAAGTTGGAATTTTGACAAAAAAAATTATAGGCAGTCTGTTTAGGCCTAGAAGGGTACGCAAGTATAATTTTGTGAAGATTGCACCAATGTTTTTAATTTTATGGGTGTGCCCGGAGCGGGATCACTGACCCAGATGGGCTTCGAAAGGTATGGTGAGGCGAGCTTTGCAGTGAAGAGCGCAATAGAGTAAAAGATTTTGCCTATGATTAAAATACACAAGAATATGATCTCCGTAGCAGATTTAGCTTTACCTAGGGTGCACTACGGGGACCACCTAACTCCCATAGTTCATCACATGGCCCGATTTTTGATACGAAATCCGGAAGAGTCTTTTGAAGCTTCTTTTTCAAACTCCATATCGGAACTTAGGGCTGTGTAGATGGGCCTGGGTGGGAAGGTTCGTCTACATCTTCCCCATTTTCACTAACATCATCATCTGTGACATCCGTGTTGTCACTTTGTTGAGGAACATACTCTTCGGTATCACTGCTCTCCGGAAATTCACATTCACTATCCGAAGGCAATTCATTTAGCACTCTCAGTGCTTCAGTAATGCTCAGGCCTCTCAGAGACATTTAAAAAAAAGTTTAAAAGATAACTAATTAAAGTAATATAATATTTAAAATTTACTATTAAATAAAAACTATAATATATATATATATATATATATATATATATATATATATATATATATATATATATATATATATATATATATATATATATATATATATATATATATATATATATATATATACAAATCTACAGAAATATTCAAAACTCAAAACTAACGATGAAAGCGAGAGAAAAAAAAAAAGGTCTGCTCTAGATAAAAATCAAACAGCAAAGTGTTATAACCACCCCAGGCCTTCAGATAAACCTCCTCGCACTATAGTTCCTTAGATGTTTACACTCCACCAAAAATGAAAATAAAAACAGATAACATAAACACAACTGTGCTCGCAGCCTCCGGTCGAAAACAAGTCGTCATTCCCCAATGAGTCAGAGCGGTGAAAGCTCACTACAGTGTTCTACTGGGACAGTGGTCCCTCCTCGGGCACACCTAAAATTAATTGCCTTATTTTAGGCAACCTTCCAACGTTAAAAATTAAAAATAATAGAGAATAGACAGATTAGCCTACAAACTACAAAATTACATAGAAATTTTTTTTTCATTGATATATTTTATACTTAAAAAAAATTTTGAAACATTTCATTGAAAAATCAGGGTTTTCAGAAACGTATCATATCCCGAAATTATTGATCGGTTTGTGGGGTGCTGCCATCTATTATCAAAAAAAAAGGTTAAAACTAACTAATAGACCAGTTTTTCAGGCATTTCCATTTATTTTCGATGTCTGAAGAGAGAATTACCAAGGTGTGCCCAGCCCGGGCACACTGACCCGGAAAGGGAAAGCATGGAAACGACTGTTTGTCACATTGATGAGGTTACTCTAGGAGATATTTGTAAAAGGAATTTGCCCATATGTATACATTGCATTGTGGGGAAGTAAAATTCAGAATTTTAAGAAAAAGGAAGTGGCTCATGTGTACATTGCAGTGAGGGGCAGTAAAATGCAGAATTTTACGAAATAAGTAGAAAAAGTAGAACTCGATTTCGGTTGGTTGAGAGCGATACGGCAATTTTTGCTACACGAGGGCTGATTAGACAGGGAATTACTGCTTAAAGTAATTCCGAGAGGCTACAAACATCCATGCCAATAGTAGGACTCGAATCCACAGATTATGGTACAGAAATTTCAGTGCCTTAACCATTCGGCCATCACCAGGCTGAACTCGATTTAGGAGTCACTCGCGACTGGAGGGTTTAAATAAGTATCTCTCTACAAGTCTTATTACAAGTCTTATTACAGTCTCTACAAGTCGACAATTATTTAAAAGAAAGATACATACGACAGCAATATTTTTAATTCCTTACTTATATATTTATATCTTTTATGGTTAAATTTTACGAATTCGTAATATTTTGTAAGTCTTTCAGCAAGATTTCTCCCCCCGCACACATGCGTGCATAAGCATATATTTATATATATATATACTGTTAATGACAGCATACTCTAATTTACAAACACAAACCACATGCATATGTACTTATTGAATGTTAAAAAATACAGTTTTATAAAGAATCCTCAACTTAAATCTTAATTTTATCGAATTTATTTTGATATATATATATATATATATATATATATATATATATATATATATTCAGTGACATTCAGAGAAATGAAGTCAGAAAACGGTTACACAAGAAGGTATAACAAAATGGCAAAAATAAAATTAGCATGTTTAATTTGTGAATTAGATGTACATAATTTGTTACTGATTAACTTATTAGCAATACGCTGTAAATAGTTACGATGTTGTAAATAATTTATGCTTGACTAATCCTTGGTTATTTCCATATTTTTCATAATTTGACTTAAGCCCTAAAAATTAATTTTCAATCGAAGGTTCATTTGGCGACTCGACTCAAACTGAAAAGGTTCTATCACAAATAACTTTAAAAATCTTCTTCTAAAATGTATTTACCACAATTAATTATTATCTAGTAGGAGATTCCCTCGTAGTCTTAGGTCCCTCAAACGAAGGAAAGCGTATGGGAAGAATGTAATTAAAAAAACGAAAGTTTTTCAAACTGTTGAAATAGTTAAGTTTTGAGAACGCCGGACTCGATGTTAGGAGACCGAATTCAATCTCCCGTAGGCGCTAACGGCCGTTATAATGTACACTATCTGTCCAAAAGTATCCGGAACCCCCCTCCTCAACACCCCAAAGAAGTGTTATCTGGTAGGTGATATAATTTGATGCGCAATCGAGAGCTATAAAAGTGTTGGTAGTGGTTTGTTAGGTCATATTTATGCGTTTGTGAGACATTGAGTAAGTCAAAGGAGCTTAGTGACTTTGATCGTGGTATTATAGTGGGATGCCATCTTTGTGAGAAATACGTTCGTGAAATTTCGGACATTCTACAGAAGCCAAAATCCACTGTTAGTGATGTAATTGTGAAGTAGAAACGTCGAGGCAGTGAAACTGCAGAAAAACGAAATGGCAGGCCGAATAAAAATTAGTGAACGCAGCCATAGATTTCTGAAAAGGGTTAGTGAAACAAAATTGCAAGTTCTCATTGATTGAAATCTCCCAGGAGTTCCTAAGTTCATCAATCGTTAGTGCTAGCAGCAGGACTGTTCATCGAGAGTTTAAAAACCTGGGATTCCATGGTCGTTCAGCCGCTCACGAACCGAACATCACTCCCCAGAATGCGAAGCGTTGATTGCAATGGTGCAAAGCTTACCGTCATTGGACTTTGGACATGTTGAAAAATGTTCTTTGGCGTGATGAATCTCGTCTTACAATCTGGCAGTCCGACCGACGCGTCTGGGTTTGGCGGATGCCCGAGGAGCGCTTCTTACATGACTGCATTGTGCCGACTGTTAAGTTTGGTGTTGGGTGTTGTTCATGGTTTGGCCTGGGTTCATTAGCTTCTGTGGTTGGAAACGTGAACTCTGAGATGTATGTGGACATTCTGGGCAATGCTGCCCTCCCAACTCTATGACAATATTTCGGGGAAGACCCATTTCTCTGCCAGCAAGATAACTGCTCTATTCACACATAGAGACTTGCGCAAACATGGTTTGACGAAATGGGTGTTCAAAAACTGGACTGGCCTTCTCAGAGCCCCGATCCATTGAACACCTTTGGGACGAATTAGAACGCAGATTACGTAGCCAGCCAAATCGACCATCCTCACTGCCAGCACTTACTTCAGCTCTGATGGACGCCTGGCAGTCATTTCTTATGGACACCTATCAAAAACTAGTGGAAAGTCTCCCCAGCCCTGTGCAGGCTGTCATCGATGCAAAAGGAGGGCCAACATCATATTAATATATGCCTCAGGACTCCGTACCATTGGGCGTCCGGATACTTTTCGTCAGATAGTGTATATCTTTGGGTTACTGATGAAAAACTTATGAATTTCCACATACTCATTATGACAAAAATATCTCTGAATTGTGAACAATTTGTTGAGAAAATAAGCAACAACATGCAATATAACCAATGTTCTACCTAATATTTTCTGTTCATTTATAAAATAATTTTACTGGCAAGAGATTCATGGAATCTCGGACAACTAGGAACCTTATCCATTCCGGACAATGCCACCCAGAAATTTTGTGATTTTCTCTCGAACGTATTTCACTGATATAATTATCCTCTCTGATGCAATTTCAATAAAATACTCGCCACGTTTCCTACGATTTTATAAATTCACTTATAGACATAAGAGGAGAAAGAATAAAAAAAATACTTCCTGATTAAAATGTACTAAAACAGATAAAAATTCAAACAGTACTAAATTTCTAGAAGACTGTAGAATTACCGTCGTCTTTTTTTAAACATGTGTCTAAAATGTCAGTATCATAATTTGTCTTAATTTTTATACCGAAAAATGTTATTTATAAGTATAAAAATAAAATAGAAAATCTTCATATGAAGGTGCAAATAAATGAATATAAATTAACTGCACTCATTATGACCAGTTTGAAGGTTGAAGCATATTTATAAAAATAGTCATAAGAACCTGAATCTCCATTTAGAAAAGGAAGCCATAATTATTGCAATTTATTAAAATTCATTTCTCAGAGTTTCGTTTTACATGAAGTCAAATAAATGGAAACTAAAGTGAGTTCGAACTCAACGAAAAATATTTTAATGCAGTTTGCTTTGATAAGTATACGAATATTTAATACAATCTGTTTTTCATATAATATTTCTTTCACTATTTCATCCAGAGGTATACGGTGAAAATGCGTGAAATTGGACGCCTCCTGTGAGAGATAATATTTTTACATCTAATTAAATATAAATCATGCAAAAGACGCTATTTCAGATCATATATTGCAGTTTCAAAGCTTTTGAGACATTTATGTTCCAAGAAGTAAATAAAAATAAAAATAATGTATTCAATTAATTCATATGCAGGGTTCAGGCTTATCTACGAAATTAATATTGAGATAAACGACAATATTTAAATAAAATTATAAATTTATGAAAACAAGTAAATAACTGAATCGTAGAAATTTGAATAAAATATTACAAGTTAATCCCTAGTGACTACATCAGAAACAAAAGTTAAGGAATCCTTTGATGCCCATAATTTTGATTTTTGCAAGTGAATTAATTTCTGCATGATATTTAATCTTAGAAAAGGAAAAAAAATATCCCAATTATCTTTAAAGGAAAAGAAAATTCGGTAGAAAAACTATTTTTCTTCTAACATAAATTTATTCCCGTTTATTTACAAGCAATTAATTTTATTTCAACGTTGCAAGGAACAAATTTGAAATGCATTTTACAATCTCAGTCACGCGGGTTAAAAAGTAAATAAGAGGAAATGTAACTGATGTTTCTGCTCATGTAACTAAAAACTTTCCATCTTACATTTTATTACTTGAACCGAAGTTAGAAATGGCGTGTGATCTCGTTATGAACTATTTTTTTAACACAATATTTTCCAAAACTTTTTTAAAATGCAATAATTTTTTGCCATTAGAAGAAAAAACAAACAAACTCGCTGAACATGAAGAGTCCTTGACTTTATTTTCCCAACGCTGACTCCGGCTTTTTAATGGGCATTAAATCTCCCCCCCCCTAATATGCTGCTAATCAAAAAGTTTAAAGTTTTGATGACTTTGAACTTCGGGTTTCTGTTTTATAGCATTTCTAAATTATGCCTCATTGAAATCTGATTGCTATCTTTCGAAAAATTCATTTCTCTGAAATGTGGAGGATAAAATTTTAATTGAAATGTCGCCAGTTAAACTATATATCAACATTAGAGGTAGGATATGGAGGAATAATTTTCCAATTTGAAAAAAAAAAATACGATTTAATTTTAGCTATATCTTTTTTTAAAAAATATTTAAATCATGATATTACTGAATGTGTACGATCTTATAATAACCTATTCTAATTCTGCGTGCTCGTTTTGCTCACGAAAGAAGACTAGAGGTTTTATTCTCATGTATATTTATGTATTTGGTTTCAGACTATTAAAGAACAAGGCTTGAAAGAACATTGGAGTTTCATTCATAGCAACTACTTTCTCTCTGTAAGATATATTTATATACACACACACACACACACACACACATATATATATATATATATATATATATATATATATATATATATATATATATATATATATATATATATATATATATATATATATATATATATATATATATATATATATATATATATATATATATATATATATATATATACATATATATACATGTAATAAATTAAATATTAGGCCCTCCATTCTATCAGTTAAATTCCCTTTCCTAAATCCAATCCCCAGTAACATTACTTTAGCGCTTTAAAAACCCATAGCAACAGAACTTCCCATAAAACAGCAAACGTTGCATTTCTACACGTGTATACGTCTCGATAAAAGCGTGGGTTCGCATCGTCAGCCCCAAAATTCCGCTGACATTTCAAAACAACAGCCACATGTACCTCGCTTCTAGCGCGTAAGGTTGAAAGGTGATATTACGCTTCGCTCCGAGCATCTGAAATGAAAGGACGTATGTTACTATCGCTCCTAATAAAACGATTCGACCCGACTGTTTCAAAATTTTAATTCCTTTCAGGCTGAGTCTAGCTCCAGCCATGTAAATTTGAGCTAGTTTTCCTTTTCAGGTTGCATTTTAAGAACGAGATGTAATGATTATATTACATAGAGCCGAAAGCGATTCTTCATGTGCGAATCAACCTCAACGAACTTCGAATCCATTGCCTTGGACTATGTGTGTGCGCGTGAAATACCGACCTTGAGAGAAGCGCAATAGGAGTTCGCCACTTGAAAATGAAATGACCTAGTTTTGATTTCCCTTTTCGAAAATGACATCGAAAGATTTAAATAAAAAATTGGCTGATCATCGTGACTCTGACCAACCTGAAGAAAAACAAGGGGATAATTCTGGAGTTTACGACAAACAATTATTGGAAAACAGTGCTATATCTTCACCAAATCAATTAAGTAATCTTCCGAAATTTAATCCTTGTGGAATGGTCAAAATTAATAACTGGTTGAAATTCTTCGAGAAAAAGACTATTGAATTGACGGAAGAAGAAAAACTACAAATATTTCCGGATTTTCTATCGGACGAGGCTTTGGAATTTTACATCAAAAACCTAATAGAATCACAAAAGTGGGATGAAGTTAAAATAAAAATCAGTGACTATTTCTCAGAAGAAAAACAGTTTTCATTCGAAGATTTCAGCAGGTTGAGCCTTTCTGGAAGTCAAAATATAAATGATTATTTTAAAAAGAAAATTAATATCGGTAAAGCATTAAAACTTGAAGAAGAAATTATAATTCAAGGTCTCACAGACGGATTGCCGACAAGATACAGGGATTTATTTTTAATAAGTAACGTTGGTACAACTACTGAGTGGATTTCCCTTGCGAGGAAAATGATCAACAGCTACGAAGATAGGAGGAAAGATCACCATAATAGAGACATGCATAACCAACAGTCCGGTTTTCGCAGACCGTTCGATCGGCGAGATGACTATGACAGATTCCCACAACATGAGTCACCTAGATTCCGGCACCAACAACCGCGACCATGGCATAGATGGCCCCAGAATTTTCGAGAAGAGGAACGTCCTAGGACTCGGTTCCAGTCTCCACAACATGCAAACAACTATAACAGCAACATGACAGAACAGCGACAATGACGGATGTTCACCGTACACCTAAAAATCGGTACTGAACTGATTATCGGCCTGATAGATACAGGTAGCACCATTAACATTATTTCTCGGACTGTATATGATAAAATTAAATATTATGTGAAAATTCTTCCATCGGACAATTCACAGGTCAGTACCCTCGCAGGTAAAATAAAAACTGATAAAATAATTTCTACAAAGTGCCGAATCGGTAAGTTGAATAGATTTGTGAATTTTTATGTTATTGAAACAAATTTAAAGTATGCAATTCTATCGTCGGAAATTATTAGTCTGTTTAAAATTAATTTGGATTTTAAAAATGTTTGTGTTTACCAAGGAAAAAATAATATTTCATCTACTTTGTCTTTGGAAAATGTTACTAATAATTGCTATATATTTTTAACATATGATAATCCTGATGTGCCACATACTTGTTCTCATAATACTATAAATCTTGATACTAAATATAATAGAAATTGTGATACTCGTTTTTATAAAATTGAAAATGAAAATAATGTTGCTGATGATGAAAGTGTTCAATTGAACAAAATATTGAATGAGTATAATAATATTTTCGCGAAAAATAAATATGATGTTGGATGTATACGTCTTGAACCACAAAGAGTAATTTTGAATTCTGAACTACCAATTTCCCTTCGTCCATACAGGGCGTCGCCAAAAGATAATGCCGAAATTTAGAAACAAATAGACGAGCTTTTAGCTGCAGGTTTAATAAAAACATCTCATTCACCCTATGCTTCCCCAATTACTTTGGCTTACAAGAAAGATGAAAATTCAAAATCCAGAATGTGTATCGATTACCGAAAACTAAATAGTATTACAAAAACGGACTCGGAACCAATTCCCCGAATCGACGCAGTTTTAGATCAACTAACCAATGCTAAGATTTTCTCCACCCTTGATCTCGCGAGTGGCTACTGGCATATTAAACTAAATGAAAAAGATACAGAAAATTAGCTTTCACCTCAAACTTTGGCTTATATGAAAGGAAAAGATTACCTTTTGGCTGGAAAAACGCTCCTGCCATATTCCAAAGAACACTCAGACAAATTTTAAATAAATACCAAATTAAATTTGCGCTCAACTATTTTGACGATATAATTATGTTTTCAGACTCTTTCGAAGAACACTTAGAGCATTTAAAAATTATTTTCTCGATTTGTGAAAAAGAAAACATAAAATTGAAATTTTCAAAATGCCAATTTGCCCAAACAAAAATAAAATTTTTGGGATATGAAGTGGAAAAGGGATGTTATCACCCGAGTAACGCTAATATAGAAATTATAAAGAAACTTCAACCTCCCAGGAATGTTAAAGACTTACAAAGGTTTTTAGGTAGCGTAAATGTTTATAATAAATTCATTCCCAACTATGCTAAATTAAGAGTACCATTGAATAAATTATTGAAGAAAGACACTAAATTTGAATGGACAGATGATTGCCAGAAAGCTTTTCAGGATTTAAAAGACGCTCTAATATCTAAACCTGTTTTATCTATTTATAACCCAAATTACCCATGCCATATTTTCGTGGATGCGTCCGGACAAGCGGTAGGCGCAATTTTAAAACAACAACACCCTGATGGAAGTTTGCATCCCATAGCCTATCATTCTCGAAAACTTAGAACCTATGAACAAAATTATGCCATTACCGAGCTGGAATGCTTGTCAATTATTGATGCTGTTGACAAATATTATTGTTATTTACATGGGACTCATTTTACCGTTCATACGGATCATGCTGCACTTGTCTGGTTAAAAAGTATTAAACACCCAACTGGACGATTATTCCGATGGTCACTTAAACTGTCCATGTACGATTTTGACATTAAATATAAAAAAGGTTCTACAAATTATGAAGCCGATATGTTAACTAGAAACCCAATTTCTCACCATGTAATTTTACGTGAACGTGACCCATTGTTGACATTGCAAGAAATCGAGCATCATCAAAATTTAGATAATGTAAACGGTAAGAAGTTTAAAAAGTTAATAATGTATGGACAATTAAAAAACAAGGTTTAATGAAAATTGTTGTGCCCTTCTCTTTACGCTTAAAATTATTAGAAAAAGCCCATGTTAATTATGGACATTTAGGAGTTTCGGCAATGTTAAATCTGATATCCCCTCAATATTATTGGATTGGAATAACTAGAGATGTGAGTAACTATGTGAAACATTGTGAAGTATGTCAATTAAACAAGAAGTCTAGACAGATTGCTAAACAGAGAACTATAAAAAATCATGAAGTAGATAAAGAAAGATATGACACTCATTTTGAGGAATCTAAATTTAAGGTAGGTGATATAGTGATGTACGAAGAGTTTCGTTACCCAAATACTCCTAAACTTACTCCCCCTTATTCTGGTCCATATAAAATTTTGAAACAAATTTCTAGAGTAAATTTTGAAATTAACAGACCCAATTCCCTCACTAAGAAAACCTCGGAAATTGTACACTGTACCAGATTAAGACCTTTCAACCCTGCAGATAATTTTCGATTAGCAACGAGAAAAAGTAAAATTCCTATTATAGTAACATTAAACCTCAAAACGCCCAAGATCCCAAGTAAAAATTAATTAATAGTGTTAGAAAAAAACCCCCTATCTGTGATGATTAAGACTACCCAACTGTGACTCAAATAGCTACCTGACTATGACTCCGATAATCCTACGATATTTTGATGACCTAGTGAAGATTGATGTTGACGCATGATGAAGATAACCTAACTTTGATGGATTGGATACCTACCTAAATTTCGTAGTTAATCATATTTAGAGAATTTTTGATGCTAGTTTGCCTTCCACAAATTACCATCTGAATTATATTAAAAGAATATTTATTAAAAAGAAAATGTTGATGTGCTAAGTTAAAGAAAAATTTTGTCAATGTTGGGGCTAACATGACATGTCACAGGTTACCCCTAATTTTGCCAAGTATGTTGATGATCTGAGTTGTTAATTTTGTTGACACCGGAGAAACCCTTTGCGAGCACAAGGGGTAGTTCCTCCCGCAGAGGGATGAGCCTCTTGCTGTCTTTGCATCACAGCACCCTCGTGATCACTAACAATCTTTCACGTTGGACATCACAGAGGATAGCCCATTTCACCTCCAGGTTTGTCACTTATGTCATGATTGGTACCAATGATTTTAGAATTTGAATATTTTGAACTGAAATCTGTGACGATATTAAAGCACATAATGTTTCTGAATATTACCTAATATGAAAATGATGCCCATTTACTTAATTAAGGATTTATAACAAGTTGTTTGGAATTGTTTAATTTATGATCTTGTGTATTGTTTAAAAACTTGACAGGTATCTAAATCTATGCTGAATTGAAGTGAAACTTTCAGAATAATATAAGAAATCAATTTTGTAAAAATATTGTCTAAAGTAATGTTGTTTTGAACTTGAACTTATTGAAATATCTTCTGAATTATATATTGTGAATTATTTTAAAATTTATGTAGGTATTCGAGATTAGGAATATGAAAAATGGAGATCGATGAATGATAATTGATGTAAACGAGGAAGTTTTGAAATCATGTGAAATCATGTGTAAAATGTGAACACTGAATATAAACCACATACAATAAGGACTTATTTGATAAACAATGTATAACGACTTGAATTTAAACTGAGCTTAAGGACTCCAAGAATTATACATTATTTTAGGACTCATTATTGAATGAAGAACTTTGATTTAATTAAAAAGTTATTTAGATTATATTAGCCAATAATATTTCAGTTATTTGAATTTCATTGCACATTGTATAATAATTATAAACTTATTGCATACTATGTTAATTCCATATATTTTGAATGTTCATTATAAATTTCATTGCATATTCCTTTAATTTCATATATTTTGTGTAATGGTGCAACGAAGTCATAAGAGTGAGTTTAGTATTATAGTAAAGATTCAGGAGATTTAACTTTGGATTTGTTTCGGTGAAGTTAATTTATGACGGGTTATGGACAAAGCTCTTGACTCTGTAACCTTGATGTGTTCTAATTCTCACCCACCTTACTGTTTATCGTGACTTCTTTCCTGCATTCAAGACCTGCATCCAAGAACCTGCATCCAAGAACTTTCGTGACTTCTTTGTTGCATTCAGAGATATGTAATTGTATAATGTAGTTAATTTTGATTATATTTGATTGTAATTGTACTCACTTTATTATATAAGAGTTCATCTGTATTATGTTGTGAAAATGTCACCTTTCAACGTGACGATTTTCCCTTTTTCGGGGGGGGGATTTGTTATAAATTAAATATTAGGCCCTCCATTCTATCAGTTAAATTCCCTTTCCTAAATCCAATCCCCAGTAACATTACTTTAGCGCTTTAAAAACCCATAGCAACAGAACTTCTCATAAAACAGCAAACGTTGCATTTCTACACGTGTATACGTCTCGATAAAAGCGTGGGTTCGCATCGCCAGCCCCAAAATTCCGCTGACATTTCAAAACAACAGCCACATGTACCTCGCTTCTAGCGCGTAAGATTGAAAGGTGATATTACGCTTCGCTCCGAGCATCTGAAATGAAAGGACGTATGTTACTATCGCTCCTAATAAAACGATTCGACCCGACTGTTTCAAAATTTTAATTCCTTTCAGGCTGAGTCTAGCTCCAGCCATGTAAATTTGAGCTAGTTTTCCTTTTCAGGTTGCATTTTAAGAACGAGATGTAATGATTATATTACATACATATATATATATATATATATATATACATATATATATATATATATATATATATATATATATATATATATATATATATATATATATATATATATATATATATATATATATATATATATATATATATATATAATCGATATCGAAGTCTAAACTAAATAAGCAAAAGGACAAGACCATAACTGCACAGATTTAAGAAAAATTGAAGGGAAAACTTAACAGATATGGAAGTTTTGTAGTTGATGACCGGGAAGAGTTGTGACCTCCGACTCCGGTTAAACACTGTTTTATGCCTAGGCAACACTCCCGGAGGTCTGGTACAATGGTATATGCTGGTACTGATGTAACATTTGCTCGGTATGTCACAAATAGGGTATGTGACATATCGTCAGCCTACTACCCTAAGTTAATCACTAATTATTTAAAAGCAATACACCAGCTGGTAGTGAAAACAAAAAAAATTGTTGATGTTGATGCCTGCGTCCCCTACACTAAGCTATCATTTTGGCCTGAGATATTGAATGATAGTTACTACCGTAATATATACAGATTTACCTACAAAAAATGTAATGATAGGCGTTGTAAGTTACACCCTAACGCTAACCAGCAACAAATTGGAGGAAAATGAACACTTAAGACCTTTTGTAAAGTATACAATTGCATTTATATGATTACATGTAAAATATGCAACATGTCATACTTTGGACAGACACAAAACACACTAAACGTGCGTCTAAACCAACACCGAAGCAATGTTTATAGATCTAGTAATAATAATGATGAGGATTGCACACTGGAAATATAACATTTTAAAAAACATGGAATTGGACATATATGTGTCTCCGTAATTGATATACAGAGGCTGTTCGCACATTTTTTAGACGATTTTGGTAAGCGGAAATAAAAAATCGTTTGCTGTAAAAGAAATAATTGCAATTGTACTATATTTTTAAAGTTCAAAATTATCGTCTGCGGCTTGAAAGTTTTGTTTTTATTCAAAACTAGCTGAAGTACCCGGCGTTGCCCGGAATTTTAAGAAGGTTTGTTAACCAAAATCAATTTAAAAAATTAACACAGTATAAATTAGCCAAAAAAAGCATGTGAAATGTTATACATATCTCAGTATTTTGGTAGATGCAGTCTTTCGTCATTGTACCATTAAAAGCTGTAAAGTAAAAATGTTAAATTGTGGAATGTTTGTTAACCAAAATCAATTTAAAAACTTAACACAGTATAAATTACATAACCAAAAAAAAAGCATGGGAAATGTTATACATATCTCAGTATTTTGGTAGATGCAGTCTTTCATCATTGTACAACTAAAAGCTGTAAAGTAAAAATGTCAAATTGTGGAATGTTTGTTAACCAAAATCAATTTAAAAACTTAACACAGTATAAATTACATAGCCAAAAAAAAAAGCATGTGAAGTGTTATACATATCTCAGTATTTTGGTTAGATGCAGTCTTTCATCATTGTACCACTAAAAGCTGTAAAGTAAAAATGTCAAATTGTGGAATGTTTGTTATCCAAAATCAATTTAAAATCTAAACAATTTAGCAAGATTTAACCTTCTATGTTTGGAGCAAAAGAAGCTGATAAGTAAAACATAAAATATACATACATTTATAATAAACCACTAAAAGCTGAAAAGGAAAAATGTCAAATTGTCTTTTGGAAAGTAAAGCTGAAAAGTAAAAATGTCAATTTGTCGAATGTTTGTTAACCAAAATCAATTTAAAGACTAAACACAGTATAAATAACATAGAAAAATAAGCATGTGAAATGTTATACACCCAAATAATTTTTAAAAAATCCAATATAAAAATATATAAATTTATAATTAACTCCTCAGAATTCATCTAGATTTAACCTTTCATCTTTGGAGCAAAAGAAGCTGAAAAGTAAAACATAAAATATATACATTTATAATAAACCATTAAAAGCTGAAAAGGAAAAAATGTCAAATTGTCTCTTGGAAAGTTAAGAGTTTTAAAAAGTAAAGCTGAAAAGTAAAAATGTCATTTTGTCGAATGTTTGTTAAACAAAATTGATTAAAAAAGTAAACACATTAAATAACATCATAAATAACATTAAAAAAAAACATGTGAAATGTTATACACATCTCAGAATTTTAGTAGATTCAGCCTTTCATTTTTCAAGTTTAAATTAAAAATGTCAAATTGTCTAATGTTTGTTAACAAAAAGTAATTTAAAAACTAAACACAGTATAAATAACATAGATTTAATAACAGTATAAATATCATGAAATATATACATTTATAATAAATCACTAAAAGCTTAAAAGTAAAAATGTCTAATTGTCCATATAAATACCTCCATAAATGCAGGATTCTGTAGCCAAAAAAATATATAAATAAAGTATTAAAGTATTTGTTAAAGGCACTGACTGATGAAAAAATTAACAGAAATCTGCAGTTTGGGCTACACGCACCATAAATGCAAGATTCTGTAGCAATAATAGAAACATTCTGTCCTTATTAAACTCCATATAAATCTCTGTTCAATTAAACTGATCCAAATATCATCTGAAGTACCTTCATAAACTATGTTTCTCGTTTCTTGATTCGGTGTTCAATATGAATGTTTGTTAACCAAAGTCAACTTAAAAGCTAAACACAGTATAAATAGCATAGGAAAAAAACATGTGAAATGTTATACACATCTCAGAATTTAGATAGATTCAGCCTTTCATCACTAAAAGCTGAAAAGTAAAATTGTCAAATTGTCTTTTGCCTTGTGAACTCTGCATGAAAAATTAAACATAGTATAAAAAGTGATGGGAAATGTCATACACATCAATACTAAAAAACAACGAATAAATTTTGGTTCGAATTTGACTCTTAGTGTGCTTCAAAATAGTTGAAACTCTTGAAAATAGTTGTTTTCAGATGTACGTGCTTCCAAACGTTGATGACCAGAGTAACGCTTGACTATGCAGTGAAGGATATTTATATCTGGGCAGGTATGATTTATGAGTACAACAAAGAGACTCGATTGAATTTCTCTTTAAGTTAAATGTCAGATTGCAACTCTATGCATTCCATTTGACAATTTGCTAGCATTATATCTATATCGACTGTAAATAGAATAGAAAACATGCAGAAACAAAAATTGTTTATTTTCCCCGAAGTCCTGAAATCAATTTTAAATTCTTGTACTAAATCGGAAAGTAGGGCTGTGTATTTTATAACATTTTTAGAATTGTGCTTGGGAAATTAAAATAGTAGCATTAAGATTTTTATGCAGTTATAGGCATTTTAGCTAAATTTCAATAAAAATTACTTCAAATTGACCAATTTATAGAAAAAGTATGCTATTTACAGTTAAGTTTTTGTTTCTTTTTTTTAATTTTTAAGTGCTATTTTACCATAAAGCACCAAAAAAAACCTTTAAAAAATAATTTTTTAAAACAAACAAATGGAATAGCTAAACACAAACATAGTTAACCGTAAATAAATCGCAAAACTGTGCTTAAGTTTAGACTGATTCTTTTTAGTTAAGATATACTAATTTTTATGCTTTTAAAAGTACATCGTGAATTATAAAATTAAGAACAATATAAAATACAGTAACGGATTATTGCTTCTTTTAGGAAACAACAAAACAATGTTTCAAATTCAAACTTGTGTAACTACTGCCACTCGCTGCTACTGTCGTCTGATGAGCAATAAAAAAAAAATTAAATAATTCAATATTATTCTGATTTTTCACGCTAGTGGAAAAAATGCCACGCCCTCTTTAGAGTCACTTGAAATAATTAAACACACACAAATATATAAATTACACAAAAGGTTTTTTTTTTAAAATTCTGTAATGTGTCTAAATCTCCACTATGGAAATATATCGGAGAATTCCATCATTTTAATAAGAAATTTCTAAAATGAAAATAGCAACAAATAACGTCTGTTTATAATCTGAAGACGATGTTAATTTCACTGAAATGTTTTAAAATATAAATTTTAGATAAGAAATATTTAACGCATTTACTACGCATTACATCGTTTCAATAAGAAATGTCTGAAATGAAAATGGCAACAGAGAACGTTTGTTTACAAAATAACACGGCGAAAATAAACGATTATCGTTAATCGAAATGTCTTAAAGTATAAAATCTGACTTGAAAGATTATTATTTTCATTTATTATTCTGGTTTAATATATAACTTGAAACTTTTTGATTTTATTTATTTTTATCTTTTCGCTCGCTGTCAGCTAACCCTAACATGGACGCCATATTCAGAGGGATGATGCCACAAAGTGTAACAGCTTACATTTAGTTTCAAAATTGTGGTTTTTTATTAATTAAAAATCAACGGTAATTAATTTCGATTTTTGAAGTTCTTCAGACCCTCGGCTGTTTTTAAAGACGCCTGTATTTAAAATTTCACGATCGTTGCTCCTAAACTGTGGATTTCTATACAATTACAGAGATACAAACATTCATTTATATATATTAGATGGCGTTTTTAACAAAGCAGTGGTTCGAAGGCTACATTTATGCTCTTTCGGAAGAGAAATATGCATACTCCGTTATCCAAAAACGATGTGAGAGCCATGGTTTTGTGATATCTAAAGCGTCGATAGGTAATATCGTCAACAAGAAAGGAAAAAACCGTCAAATTGGAGCCTCAAGTGGGACAAAAATTCCAAACAAGTATCCAAGGAAAAAACGGACATCTTCGACTATTGCAAAGGTACGTTGTTTAATGTTAAAATAAAATCCCCCTATTCAAAGGACAGTTTCAAAATCCTTAAAATGATCGGTGTCCATTGTAAACAAAATGATAAACGTTGATGTAAATCTTAAGAAAGCGAAAAAACGCAATGTGCATCGTCTTCTTCCAAATCATATCGCTGAACGCAGGACACGCTGCAGAATTCTATATGAGAAACACTTATCTAAAGAAAAATGGAAAATAATTGTCACAATAGATGAATCATGGGTGTATTTAAATGACTGCAACAAAAAAAGAGCCATTTATTATCATAAAAGGGGAGAAAAAAATTTAAGTACATGGTTCAAAGAATCGAAAGAAAGTTTTTCTAAGGGATTCATGATTGTTGCTGGTTTTTCTTATAATGGCAAGTTAAAAATAAAGCGACTGGAAAAAAATGTCAAGAATAACTCCAAATACTATCAGGAACATATTTTATCTCCAATTTTTCTGAATGAAATACCATCGCTTTACCCACAGTGACATCAATCTGTGAGACTCCATCAGGACAAAGCTAGCAGTAACACATCAAAATCCACTGTAAATTTCCTAAAAGAAATGGAACAAAAAACTGGTATCAAGGCCATACCCTTCACTGATATCCCTACTAAATCTCCCGATGTATCCCCTATGATTTTTGTGCTTTCAGACTTTTAAAATCTGCATTATCCAAACGTCGTCCCAAAACCCTTACAGGACTCTGGAAAGCTGTTCAGGAGGAATGGGATAGAATACCTCTTGTGACACTTCAAAAGACATTATTATCCTGGAAATTGCGGTGTCGAAAGATTGTTCAGAATAAGGGATCTCAAATAGAACATTCAAAACACAAGAATTTTATGTAATTTAGTTTTGTAAATACAATATACATCGTCTAAAAAATGTGTGAACAGCCTCTGTAGTACCAGATAAAAATACTCGAATCTGGTGGGAAAGTCGACACATAAGTATTTACAATACCATATATCCATATGGACTCAACACCAACATATACGATACTTATTATAATTGGAATAATATAGAAAAGTCTTCTACCCCTAGTGTACTGAGTAACGTCGTTCGACATATGGGTAATAATGATAAGCAACAGAAACGTAAACAACGGGGAGGTCGAAAGAGAAAAATTAATTATCAACACTTTTTATCAGAATTTGGCATTTTGTGTAGTGCGATAGATAAAAAGCCTAACTATCCCATTAAATGGATACAAAACTTTATTTTTGGAGTTAAGAAAGTATGGATACAGGATTTTTGGCGATACTGTAAAGGCAAAGCTTTAAAGAATTTTACCAAAAATAACACACAATATATCCCTATCATCATAGACCTCCTTAAGTATAGAAGCAGTTCTTGTGAAATATTATTAAGTGATAGTATACAAGTGTTTAAAAATAAGTTATTTTGCGTTACCGAATACGCCAATAAACGATTTGATAGTGTTCCTTTTGCTAAAATTATTGAAAAAAACATGATATTCTTTCCAATTAAAAACTTTAAGATTTACAATAGTTTCCGTTATTGCAGACCAACGGGACGTATAATTTTCAATTATAATAAGACATCCATTAATTTAAATACTGAAACTCCTAGTAAATGTAGTTGTACGGACAATATGATAGGATTTAATACTCCTAATATCTCCTAATATCAGAAATTTTAATGTTTCCTGTGATGACATGGTCACGTCATCACAGGAAACATTAAAATTTCTGATAATCCAGATCTGATCGATATCGTGGAAAGGGGTACAGGCTATCGTATTGGATATTTTGGCAATGTGATACCTATCTTTAGAAAAAAATTAGATGAATTTGTATATCGAACTGCTACTAAATTTGGCATATCGGATGATGCATTTAATGAGTGGAAGTACCATTCTTTAAAGGATTTTACAAACACATATTGTGCTATTACCTGTAGGGATATAAATGGCAAATTAAAATACTTGCGATCTGCTATTAAGTAAGTTACAGAGTGATTATGTTATAACTTACGTTGATAAAGTGGCTTCCAACTATGCTTTTATCTGTAAAAAGTTTTATTGCGAGTGTTTACATGGTCAATATCAAAATGATGAGATCTAGAATAAAAATCAATACTCCACGTTGTGTTATAGAAAATCGTATAAGGGCCTTGTATCGTAGCGCTGGCATTCAATTACAACAAAAAATTAAATTTCCTTATATTGTATTAATTCCAAAATTCCATAAATCTCCAATTAAATTTCGATCCGTTACAATAAGATGCAATACATACTTAACAATAGCTAATGATAAACTTTTAAAGATTTTTAATACGGTTATGAAAAAACTTATTGCAGAAGGCGGATATTTTATTAAAAACAGTTATTCAGTCTTCAAACAGTTAAAGGGTATGGGAGGTATTACTAACATAAAAAGTTACGACTTTACCGACCAATTTAATTCCAGAAATTTAAACGACCTCTATTATATTATTATTGGCCTAACGAACCATATGATTTAAAAGAATATATTTCTTTAAATAAATTTCGAGCTCTTTTGGACATCGTACTGCGTGAGACTGTTTTGTTCAATGGGACTAACTTTTATAGACAGATACATGGAGGAGGTTGCTCGTCATCAATGACTGATATTTATTTGCACCACTATGAACGCGGAGTAAAGATGCTGAATGAGATTATATATTTTAGATACGTAGACGACATTCTAGTATGTTTTAATAATAATTTTACATCATTGGATATTAATTTTTACCCAGAGAGTTTAAAACTAGTAGAAACAGAGCGTGACAACACAGGATGACTAGCATTCTTGATCTAACACTATATATTGACGCAAAACAAAACATTTCTTACAAATTATACGATAAACGAGATAACTATTCCTGTAAAACTGTACGTATAATGTCCTGGAATAGTGACGTCCACAAGAACATCAAACTCAACTTTATTATAAATTGGTAAGATGTTCTAGATTACATTCTAATCAAGCAGAAATGGACGAAAAATAAATAAATTCTTGCAAGATGCTAGTGATAAGGGTTTTTCCTTTTATTTTTTAAAATCTATTTTAAAACCCTTTATGTACTGACGGTACTTATAAGTACCACTTTCTTTAAACTCCTATAAAATACCTTCTATTTTCATATTACTGACGGAACTGTAAAGGATCGATGCGTTATACTTTCTTTATTCTTACTAGATAGCAGTAGCAATTTTAATTAGCCAATTTTTGGATTAAAATTCATTTTAGCATCCGTTGTAGCGTTTGAAACAGACATTTTGTGAATGTCATTTTCTCTGAAACTTACATCTTAGGTACTCTAAAACTATTGAAGTTAAGAGAATGATATATTTTTCCATGTTTAATATGATCTTAGAGTATTATTTAGCATAGTTGTTTAGCTATATGACATTTATATGTTGTTTACCAAGTAAATTTCTTTCTGGTACTTATAAGTACCGTCAGTACTATGAGCATTGTAAACAACGTGGACTTAGTTATACAACAGAAAATTGGCTATTTTTCTTTTGCAGTGCAGAAATGCTTCAAATATGGGCTTTTTACACTTTTGTGTTTATTTTTATGTTAATTAACAATGGTTGCTGAGGCATCTTGGAAAATTCAAAGAAAATTTGACATTTGAAATAGATTTTTCAAATTTGGCAAGAAGTATTTTCATGCAACTACTGGAAAAATATGAATGCGGAATAAATAAGAATTAATATTCCTCAAAAAAAAAGAAGAAAAGAGATTTTACAGTTCAAATGACATACAGCTTCAAAATAAAGGTTGCTATTGGCCAGCATTTCTGTCAAATCTAAATCTCTGCGAGCTTTGTGCACAAAATGCTGAAGTTTTTGAAAGTTCATTCAAAATGCAGCATATGTAATTTTTTTAATGTGTAAATTTAAAAAAAATGGTTTTTTTTAATATAATGAAAGTTAAATTTTCATTATAGTATTTAAAATTGTTCTGCGTTTCAGAATAAATAATTATATAATTTTTTAAACATTCTGATTAATTTTCAAAGTCTGAAGATTTTTGCAATCCTATAATACTGGCGGTACTTTAAAGTACCACTTCAATTAACTGTTGGTAATTAATTAAATTTGAAGAAGGTGAGTAATTTTTTTACATTTATTTGTTAGTTAGTATTGAATTAACATAAATAAAAATTTATGTAAGTTTTCGTTTATTAATTCATAATGTGGTACATAAAGGGTTAACCCTTTATTTACCCGTTTTTTTTTTTTTCCTGGATGACTGCAACCATAGAAGTCGTTTTTCTATATGGTTGAATGGGTGTGAAGTGAATAGAGCTAAAGGTGGTGATGCGGGTGGGGATTGAGTTGGTGTCTTGGTGTTGTAGTGATAGTTTGGTAATATATGTTTGAATTTAAATTTTTGTTAATTTTCTGTTATTTTGTCTTCTTCATATTCCTTTTATATATATATATATATATATATATATATATATATATATATATATATATATATATATATATATATATATATATATATATAAGATTTTAGTTTTGTACCAGACCTCCAGGAGTATTGCCTAGGCATAAAACCGTGTTTAACCGGAGTGGAAGGTCACAACTACTCCCGGTCTTCAACTACAAAACTTCCATATCTGTTAAGTTTTACCTTCAATTTTTCTCTAATCTGTGTAGTTATGGTATTGTCCTTTTGCTTATTTAGTTTAGACTTTGATATCGATTATTTAGTAACTAGTTTGTTAGCAGCAAGGCGCTATAAATTACGATTGCTGTACTTTAAGCATTTCTAGTGATTTATTATTAATCACATTACATTTGATACTTATATATATATATATATATATATATATATATATATATACACATACGGGGTGGTTATAATTAAATTTCCCCTATAAACCGCATCCGATAGCTCAAACGGGTGAAAGTAATGTAACCACATTGGATATATAGAATACACACGAGATGCGCGCACGGAATTTTGGAAAATTAGTACAAAAATGTCCACCAGACGGCACTTTACAAGGAAAAAAAATAAATTTAACAAAATAAACGACCAAAACGGAATACATAAACAATATCAACTGTTTATAAGTAACAAGATTTATAAGTAATAGAATGTAAAAGCCGTCGGTTCTCGGGAAAGAAAAAAAAAGATTTGCATGCGCACAAAGAAGAAGAAGCTTTATCACCGTACGATTTCCGTTTATGGAGCCACTCAAAAAGTCTGGTTTATCGTGGGGATGTTGGAACGTTGGATGACTCAAAGAACTCCATTACGCTTCATGTGCGAAGCATCACAGCTGATCAGTTACGATCTGCTGTTGAACACATTGTCCATGGCCTTGAAACTTTGCAGGTGATTGAGGGTGGTCTCATTGAGCACCTTTCCTTACATCGTCCTGGACACGATTAACCACTGCTCCACTTGGGACATTTCGTAATAATCTGTACCTGTTTCTGCAAACTAAACTGTTTTTTTCCTCAAACAGCACAGACCCAATGTTATTTATTTCCTTACCTCTGTAGCGTAATGGAAGTATGGGGCTATTTTTCCCAAGACCTCAGAGGGTGCACGACACACACTTGCGTGCTTATCGAGGTATTTTGCCAGTTCCCATCGACAAACACGTGTGCGGATTCCGAGCGGATTAAAAAAACGATACCACCGAACCCTGCCAGAAATTTTAGCCTGAAATTTTTGTCCATGCATATCGGGTTCTCGAGCAAGCCTCTCCCACCATCGTCGTAAAGCTGTCTTTCTTAGCAATAGCTTCATGCGAGTTGACATCGGCGGGCCATAAAGATGGCTTAACTATGCATCGATACGAAGAACTGTCACCAACAAAGCTGCCAGCCCCCTCTCAGAAAAACAGACGCAGGTTCGAGGAATGGGGATAGACGCCAACAAAGAAAACACCACGAGAGATGGCCAGGGAGTTGGAGAATTATAGGGAGATTATCATGTAACATCCAGCTAGGCACACGTGTTTTTTGAAAGCTCGTGTTGAGACCATGGGTCTTAGAACGTACGATGTGAATCTGCACATAAATTAATTGAATATGTTGTAATTGTTTAATGCTCAGTTTTTTTTGTAAATAAATTTCCTTGTTAAGTTTCTGTTTAAAGAATTGGCCTTTTCATTATAATTAAGACTCTGTCTTTCTTGGTCATGAATTCAGTAATAGTAATTTTAAAACAGCCTCAGAGACTTGCCTTAACAACCTATCGTGATGCAACATCTCTATTTAATGTGGTTTGATGACAAGGGGATCAAAAACTAGACAATAAATGTTTAAATTGCTTATGTATTCCGTTTTGGTAGTTTATTTTGTTTAATTTAATGTTTTTCCATGAAAAGCGCCATCTGGTGGACATTTTTGAACTAATTTTCCTTTTAAAATTCCGTGAGCGCATCTCGTGTGTAGTCTATATATCCAATGTGGTTACATTCCTTTCACCCGTTTGAGATATAGGATGCGGTTTATAAGAGAAGTTTAATTATAACCCCCCCTGTATATATATATATATATATATATATATATATATATATATATATATATATGTCGGACTTAAGTGGGAACGAAATAATTATTCTAAATTTAAAGGGGGCTTAGTAATTAATTTATTGTTGTGGCGTAATTCGCCACTATTCTCATATCTTGGTTCGAAATACATCGGGAGAAATCGGGGAATTTCCCTTTGGATTGATTGACATCTGTAGCCCCACCCATGGTTCATCGCCGGTGTATGCGTCACAGAGATCATGTGGACATGCGCGGTGGCTTTGGATGGTAGAAAAACAATAGCGTGTAATCAGACGGCGGGATTTAATTCATTGCTAGTGGACGCGTGTCAGCTGGGTCCTTTAATTTGAAAATGGCGAGAGCTCAAATATGCGCTGCTTGGATCAGTGGTTGCTGGAAGGTGAAATAAACTGCTTGGATGGAGTTAAAACTATGTTTGTTTATTGGATTTAGGCTACTTACCACTCGCCACCAGTATTAACATGATGACTACGAATTAATCTTAATCACACGCCTGTCATATATATATATATATATATATATATATACAGTGCTTGATTTCTAGAAATAGAGGTACCGGAACTGTAACCTTCCGGGGTGTGTGGGGAGTATTCCAAATTATATATATATATATATATATATATATATATATATGTGTGTGTGTGTGTGTGTGTGTATTTTAGGCCAGGCCCACTCACTAACCATAGAGTAATATGTTATTAAATAAATGGTTTTAACTAACGTAATTTTTTTTCCTAAAGAGAGGTACCAGAACGCCGTTCCGGTGCGTTCGGCCTCAAATCGAGCCCTGAGGCCTAATATAATATATCGAGCCTAAGGCTCGATATATATATATATATATATATATATATATATATATATATATATAATTTGGAATACTCCACACACCCCGGAAGGTTACAGTTCCGGCACCTCTATTTCTAGAAATAGATGGTGATATATATGGTGTTTATTCTTCTTAACATGTTTCTAAGAGCAGAAGAAAGAGGATTTTATTATAGTTTTATGTATAGCTAGGCATTAATGTATATTGAAATTCTGAAATAATGTATTGAATGTCTATATATAAGAACATAAAGAAATTTACTAATGAATATATTTAAAAGAATAAAGCAGATCAGAAAATGTTGCCAAGATAATTGTGAAATATATCATTATTTCGTTTATATCTCCTCATGGAAACAAAACTTTTCTTTCGAAGTGTATCTCGTATTCTAATCGTCCTTGAGCTCTTTCAGTCGGGCCAGTATAAAGAATACTAAAAAGAAACATTATCTCTCACACAAGAATCATCATTTGCTTTGCGCAAGTAGCGAAAATCACTTGGACCAATTTGCACAAACTCCAGATAATATTCTAAGAATTTCCCTGTTTGTAGAGATAAAGATATTCTGCTAGGGTTTATCTTGAGTTTAGTTTTCTTAGAGGTTACACAATGGGTGCCCCTTTTTTACTGTATTTAAATTTTCTAGGGAATTTATTTCGTTGTCATGCAAGTGACGAAAAATTAATTTAAAGTATCACAAAAAGAAAAGAAACCACGTGATCAGCATTTAATAAATTAAATTATAAAAATGAATCTTTAAGAATTCACCAAAAATCAGAAAATGGAGGTAAAGATTCGAAAAAGATTCCATTGTAAGGGAATTTTTATGATCTTTCTCGTGATGTACATTTTATAACCCTCAAATCATTGTTTTAAATGCAAACTTAAAAATATTCTAAAAGAGCTCAAAAATTTAATTATAAAAATCTAAGAAGAATTTTTCAGAAATCTTTCTTAGTGCTCCCCTACATTATAAGAAGAATCGCCATGCAAAATTTCAGCCCTTTAAGTCCAGCGGTTTTGTGTGTGCGTTGCCTGTTAGTCAATCAATCAGTTAGTCACGGAACTGTTTTATATATATAGATTATTTATTTATTTAATTATTTTTTTGAAGGTGTTAGTTGTAACTGAGGGATGAATTTTCTGAATGCAATCATTTTACAACTGAAGAGAAATTGAAAAGGGTTTTTAGCTAATTTTATATCTTATTAATTATGCATACAGGATTTAAACGCACGATTTATTATCATAATTTAGTTAATTTTAGAATATTAATTCATTTTGTTATGATTACGTTTATAAAAACCAGGTCATGCTCATAAAAAAGAATGCCATTTAAGTCTTGAATTAATCACTTGAAATCGCGTGGTTATTTATTTATTTATTTTTTTTTTTTAAGGTGATAGCTGTAACAGAGGGAATCAGTTTGGAGTACAATCATTTTACAACTAACGATAAACTTAAAAGTACCTTTAGCTTACTTTATATCTTATAAATTATGTATGCATGCTTTAAACACAGGAGTTATTGATAATATTTCGAAAATTTTATAATATTAATTTATTTTCGTTGTGATTGCGTTTAAAAAAATCAGTTGATGTGCATAAAAAATGCGTTTAAATCTTGCATTATCAATAACTCGAAATCTCGTATAGCTACTTGTTTTGTCTTATTTTTATATTATTCTTTCAAATATTATATATTTTTATCTGTATATACTGACTGTTGGCATCTTAGCAACAATATTAGAAAGATTTCATTTTTCGACTCAATACATAAATTTCGACCCAAACAAGCCCCAACACAGACATCATTAATAAATATTTACTTGGATAAAATTGGAGCACTACTTTAAATTTTCATGAACATGTGTTTTCCTTTCTTGTTTTACATTTAGATTGTTTCTTTACACCTTCATTAGTTAGCAAAATTCTTTCTTATATTATAATCTAAGTGAAATAGGAAAAGTATTTTATAATTATATGCAAATTTTCAAAATTTTAACTTATTTGAATCTTAGAATGTATTATTAAATTATCGTAAGGTACGTTATAACATGTACGCAAAAATTACGTGCACATAATAATTAGATTGTTATAAGATGCTCTTTTAATTACAGAATTTGTTATTGTAATTTGTTGTATCTAAACTTTTTATTATTTATTTAATAACTTAATTTATTTATTCAAACAAAGAGTATTAATTAATTTAAACTTATTCCTTATATTTAAAACGTATAGTGGTTAGTATTGCGTTGAGTAATAAATCTTCTACCTCAAACAATAACCTAGATTCTGTGGCTAACAGAAATTCACAAATGATTACTCACAAAACATGACAGACACAATTTTAACTGAGGGAAATAAACCAAAATTTTTATTCATTTCTATTAACACAAATTAATAAAATCCTATCACCTTACGTTAAACAATAGAATTTATAGAAATCTTATCTCATTGCCATAACTCCTTTATACATCAATATATACATACATATTAATAATTTCAGTTGTTATACTTGTAAACATAATATTAACTAATAATATCCCTCGTAATAAATTAATAGGTATCACATTGAACAAAATAAAGAAAAAAAAAATGGCCACAATAAAAAAAAATTAGATTGACTGACAATACAAATTTAAAAAAAAATTATTAAAATTAAATTAAGCCATGGCTAAAAAAAACTTATCTTATCGGACAGCTTAAAAGCCTCGAGACCACTTCCATACTCCATCGTTTCAGTAGATCGGGAGAGACAATCCTCCAGGTCCAGGGTCTTTGTTCAACAATCTTCCTCATAATGGCGTTCTTCGAAAATTCTCGTGAACTACGAACAATCTTCAGCATTGATTAGGACAGAGACATCCAGCTAGAGCTTCCGTCAGCAGGACAACCAAAAAAAGGAAAAAAGTCTCCGTATTTTTTGGGTGCTGCCCTTTTATAATCTTTTTTAGTCCATTCCACGTGGTACTTTTAACTACATAATCTATGCTGTTACTGGCCTCAAGCATGTCCAAGAGCTTCTCTGAGCCTCTCACATCCGGGTACAACCATATGGGGAAGCCCCAGGTGGTCCTCTTATCAGCATATTCCTTTGCAAAAAGTGGGCAAAATCGTCTCTTTTTTTGAATGCAACTGAATAAACTGTATCTCCATTTTTTTAAAGATTCTCGAGAAGCATTTATGTGTTTCAAACCAATACGTGATAATTTAAGATATATATATATATATATATATATATATAAAGAGGAAAATTAAGCGTAAAAACTTAAAAATAAAAAGGGGAAAAATAAATAAAAAGACTAAACAAAGCTTAATTTAAAAAAAAAAAACTTTACCTTGAGTCAGTCAATCCACATGAAAAAAAAATTAAAATTGTCAGTTAATCAAATACTAAAATACATTAAATTCCTGCATGTTACATTTATAGTACATAAAACATGATTTATCATTTGCTCAACTTTCATGAATGCCACTACAATTAATCCGCGCCAAAAATTAATCCAATGACACTCATTAAAGTTAAACAATAGGTGGAGAAAATTATTGAAGTATTTAATTCACTGTATATTTAATTTATATATTTTTTTAATTATAAAGCGATACACAACAAATTACTAGTCACTGGAGTTTTCAGCCAAAATGCCTTTCTAGACAGTTTTATCAATTTATCGTAGCATTCTGGGGCAGATTTTGAACTTTTACATTTTTCGTGAGCCTATCCAAAAAAATTGTCAAAAAAAGAAATAAAGCAAGAACTTTATTGAAGAATAATTTGATAGGTTTTTAACAAGAACAAAACAATTTCAATAAACCTTCATTAATATAAAGTATGAAAATTAGTTATGCGTACATGCATATATATATATATATATATATAATAAAGTGAAAATTCAATGATATGGGTTATATAATTCCTTAAATTACGTTATTCGGAAGAAATATTTTTAAAAAATTCATAAAGGATTTTTAAATATCCTTAAATCAGAGTTAATGAAATTAATGGGAATGAATTCATTAGTTTTCTCATATTGTTTGTTATATCTAATAGAGTTATTATGCGAAATCAACCTGATCACAGATATGACCATTTGTTCATAAAATCCATGGATTTTTTCTCATAATTCTTACATATAAACCTAGTTGTGATAAATAAATACCGCAAAAGGTATTTGGAGGTATCTTGCTTTTTGCATGAGAACTTGTAAACGACCGTGCATGCTCAGTCGCATGTGTATAAAATTGTATGTACTTTTGAAAATTTTGCATTTTGGAAATTTCACAGTTTTTTTTCGCCTCTTTGGAAGATAGTTCTTGTTATTTTTATATGGATATATAATATTTATTTGAGCCTTATAACACACTGCAATGAACCTAAATTTCGTATATGTTACCAGAATTTTTCTCCCTGTTTACGTAGCACGACTATCGTATGACCTTAAGTACATGGTCTGTATTGTAACGGATTTTGCTTGTGACTCAGAGTCGAATTCAATACCCCAGGTAGTGTGTGTCACAGGTTACGTGAAATGAAATTTACAGTCAGTCTAACGATTGACTAAATTAAAAATATACTATTTATTTAATACTCTTGGTTAAATGTGAATAATTAAGTCATAATTATAGAAACACAATATACAGCATAAGTAGAGATGAGTAGAGATCACACACTCCAATTACAGTTCATAAAAAGATGAGTAGGTTTTACAACCATGATTCACAGTTTTTCAGGGCCTCGGAATCGGCCTCGGAAGGATCGGAACACAGAAGGATGAAACAGTCCGCAAATATCAGCTCGAGATATCGGCTGAAGGTCGTTATCAAGGGATGGTTATCCCTAAACAGAGCTAGTAGCTCTCAGGTTTCTAAGTGCAAGTGTTGCAACTTAGAACCTCTCTATAATAACTCCGAGAGAAAAATATCTGTCTTCACTTTTTCACCTGCCGGACTGTCCGAGTTTAATCCCTCGAAGATCACTCAAGATCGGCATAAGCAGCTGGCGTTTCGCCTCTCAGCTCTCTCTCTAGAGGCGTCTTCCTTTTTTATAAGTTTATTCCCTGGTGGGAAATTTCAATTCTCGCTCCTTCGAGTCTGTCTTCCCATTGGTTGGAACCTAGTTTCATGTTCTAAATTACGTTAATTTAATTATTGATACAATATCGATAATTTCCGTATCGATACCTGTCACGGGGCGTTCGACCATTGTGCCGTAGTGTCTAGTCTCCAGACGCTACGGCGCCACTCCATTTTACTTCGTTATACCATCTGCCAAGCTGGCCAGCTGACTGCCTTGTTGCTCACACCGTTTGCTTCGAGGGGAGGAAATTCCACAGCTTTTTTCACTCTAAAGGAATTATGATTTTAAAGTTACCCCATTGTTTTGTAAGCTGCATTAATCGTCTTTAAGGCTTTGAGGGTAAAAATTCCACAGTACTATAAATGTCATCAAGTCACATGGTGATCAAGATGAATATTAAAGTGTTTCCTTGTTATAACTCATGAATTTCAGCCCATTTTTTCCTTGAATGCCTGCTATTCTCAAAGCAATTTATTGGCATAATAACATGCATTTTCAGTATTATTTGGTTATTGATAATCACTGGATCGCCACTGTTATATTTTGCGACGAGTCAAAGTAATTTGACTGAATTAATGAATGAATGAATTAGTTTTATCGTATTGTTTGTTAAACCCAATAGTGTTAAGAGTTATTACGCTAAATTAACATAATCACAGATATGGCGATTTGTTCATAAAAACCCATGGCAATTTAAAACACAATGATAATTTAAAATATCAAAAGTTTAAAAAATTGTATATGTTTTGTTCCCTCAGGACCCTTTGTATAATATAAAATAGTCATGTAGCATGAAGGTATATTTGCCAATTAAACATGCTGCTTGTATTTAATTTATGAGTATAATATAACACGAATGAGTATATATATATATTATTTTACATAATGTAATGCGGTATCATCTACGCTAATGAGGTAATGATATATTATTGAATGCGTAATGATTTCTAAACTAAATTTCCACACTACCTTTCAGCAGTATTACATCCTATTCCGAAGAGTAATGAATGGCGTATGGATAGGAGCGATTTGTTAATGAAATTACTAACTAACCAAGAAGGAAATGCTACTAGGTTTAAATACACTCTATACGCTTTGCACGCTCAAAAATATTTAATCCTTCAGCTAATTGATAAATTTATGATTATCCTTATGTATTCAATTTTGCATTCCTTCGTATGCCCCGAAGAGCCATTATGTATCGCAACGTAAGAAAATAAAGTCTCTGAGAGTAGTCATGGAAAACTACACTGTAGAAATCCCGTAGAAATTTAACTACACAAAGCTATATTTACTAATACACCTTTATTGGAAGGCAAGACAGGTTCACAGCAGAGCTCTACAGCAGGTACCGAACTGCCCGTCGGACCATTGGACCATAGGAACATGTGATTAACTGTGTTACCTAGGCCATCGTTGCCCGTCGGTTCGAAGCTATCGGGCATATATACACTCAATAACATCCGGGAATTTCCAGATCAACACAAATTTGAATAATATAAGCATGATCAGAAATAGAAATTTGCATAAGATAAATTACAAGGAAATAGTTTAGCATACGAGGAAAATACAAATAAAACTTCAACTCATTTCGTAACGTCGGGTTTTGAACTCGGATCTTTCGATTAGTACATATGTGAACTTAACCACTACGTCAGTTCAGCTGTGTATTTCTTCTAATTCAAGATTCTATGTTGCAATATCACCTAATTGTTGAAATACCAAGTCAAGGTTTTGGAAGAAGTTTGAAATCCTCTACCGGTACACGGTCACATAAATTTGATATGCATACATTATAGAAGTACATTGGTACATCGAACGATCGTTCCCCCAATCATCGTTTTCCCACATGTGTCGTTTATATCATCCAATTCCGAGGAAAATATTAATTTGTTATGTTCCCGCCTCCATAGTTTTCCCTCATCTATAGTTCAGTGCGATCGGTTCCTTGAAAAGCGATTGATCGTTGTTACACTGTTTATAACAATAGTAGAGAGTTTTTGAAATACTAGCTGTTCAATTAAATCAAATGCAGTATTAAATAAATTTTTTTAAACCCAGAATTTCCCCGTTTTTATTGCAAATGTTAAATATTTTATTCATATTTCCAATTACTTCAAATCTTAGGGTATAACACCTCTAGTTCCCTTTATTTCCACATTATTTTGATCTACTCATTTTTTGCTTATTCTGAAATTTAAGGAGAAAACAAATTAGATTGTTAGTTGCACTTGAGATGAAGGACATATTTACAGTTTGTAAAGTTGCTTACATACCTAGTTTAGATTCATGTTTCATTAGAGATGCATTTCGTTACCGGTAGCGATCTTTGAGCGTGTATATGTTAAGAGTTTTGGGTATTGCTCGCCGTGCTTGGTCATCCAGAAGATTTGTCTGCGGTGTTTGTGTCGGCCTGTACATAAGGTCTCATGATATCACTGGCATATTGTTGTCTTGTCTTTTTGTGGCGCCATACCGTCAAGATTTTGCCAGTTGTAGATAGGAGTTATAATGCTCAAATAAAAGGCAGTGGTAAAAAAAGGGAGGACTTATATATATATATATATATATATATATATATATATCCTCCCTTTTTTACCACTGCCTTTCATTGTTTATATATATATATATATATCCTCCCCTTTTTACCACTGCCTTTCATTGTTTATATATATATATATATATATATATATATATATATATATATATATATATATATATATATATATATATATATACATGGTGTCCATAATTAAAGTCCCACTTTCAAAAGGCTGCAAAAAAAGAACCACTGGTCAAAATGACTTCATATTTGAACTGAATATACTGGAAGAAGGGGGAAACGATTTGGCATAATAAAAAAAGGTTCCGAAATATTACAGCGCCATCTATTGATACATTTTGGAACATTTTTTCATTATGCCAAATCGTTTCCCCCTTCTTCCAGTATATTCAGTTCAAATTTGAAGTCATTCTGACCAGTGGTTCTTTTTTTGCAGCCTTTTGAAAGTGGGACTTTAATTATGGACACCCTGTATATATACACACACACACACACACACACACACACACACATATATATATATATATATATATATATATACACACATATATATTTATATACACATATATATATATACACACATACTCACACAGTGTGTCAGTAAAATAATAGTGGGGTTTTAAATGGTAATAGCTTCGAAACAAAGCATTGTTGAGATGAAGTATACGTCAAATTGAAAAGAAAATCTCCAAGTTTCTTACCTATTCAGTAGACTTCGATGTAAGTTCCCTTGGTTGCCCTGCAGACGTCAAGACGAAATTCAGTTTCTTCCCATACATGGCAGAGAACATCCGGCGTGATAGAGGAAACAGTCCTTCAGTGATCCTTTCATCTAAATGGTCCATATTTCGAACTTCAATGGAAAACACATGTGTTTTTACATAACCTCAAAAATAGAAATCTACGGGGTAAGGTCTGAAGATTGTGTGGGGCAGGAAATCCACCCTTCTCGTCCAACCCATTGCTGAGAAAATGTTTCGTTAAGAAATTCCCGCATGATTGTGGCAAAATATGGAACTCCTCTTAACTGGAAAAGAATTTTCCGGCACTTGTCCCGGATTCTGTTGGAGTCTGCACGTAAGCTTTCGCACGTAAGCTCTGCACGTAAGCTTGGAGTGTTTCTCTTTCATTTAACGTATGACTCATGTCGGCAACATTATTTGTTGCATAGCTATAACTATTTGAAACCCCACTATCATTTTACGGACACACTGTTTATGTTTATATATATACTAGCTGAAGTACCCGGCGTTGCCCGGAATTTTAAGAAGGTTTGTTAACCAAAATCAATTTAAAAAATTAACACAGTATAAATTAGCCAAAAAATAGCATGTGAAATGTTATACATATCTCAGTATTTTGGTAGATGCAGTCTTTCATCATTGTACCACTAAAAGCTATAAAGTAAAAATGTCAAATTGTGGAATGTTTGTTAACCAAAATCAATTTAAAAACTTAACACAGTATAAATTACATAACCAAAAAAAAAGCATGTGAAATGTTATACATATCTCAGTATTTTGGTTAGATGCAGTCTTTCATCATTGTACCACTAAAAGCTGTAAAGTAAAAATCTCAAATTGTGGAATGTTTGTTATCCAAAATCAATTTAAAATCTAAACAATTTAGCAAGATTTAACCTTCTATGTTTGGAACAAAAGAAGCTGATAAGTAAAACATAAAATATACATACATTTATAATAAACCACTAAAAGCTGAAAAGAAAAAATGTCAAATTGTCTTTTGGAAAGTAAAGCTGAAAAGTAAAAATGTCAATTTGTCGAATGTTTGTTAACCAAAATCAATTTAAAGACTAAACACAGTATAAATAACATAGAAAAATAAGCATGTGAAATGTTATACACCCAAATAATTTTTAAAAAATCCAATATAAAAATATATAAATTTATAATTAACTCCTCAGAATTCATCTAGATTTAACCTTTCATCTTTGGAGCAAAAGAAGCTGAAAAGTAAAACATAAAATATATACATTTATAATAAACCATTAAAAGCTGAAAAGGAAAAAATGTCAAATTGTCTCTTGGAAAGTTAAGAGTTTTAAAAAGTAAAGCTGAAAAGTAAAAATGTCATTTTGTCGAATGTTTGTTAAACAAAATTGATTAAAAAAGTAAACACAGCATAAATAACATTTAAAAAAAAACATGTGAAATGTTATACACATCTCAGAATTTTAGTAGATTCAGCCTTTCATTTTTCAAGTTTAAATTAAAAATGTCAAATTGTCTAATGTTTGTTAACAAAAAGTAATTTAAAAACTAAACACAGTATAAATAACATAGATTTAATAACAGTATAAATATCATAAAATATATACATTTATAATAAATCACTAAAAGCTTAAAAGTAAAAATGTCTAATTGTCCTTATAAATACCTCCATAAATGCAGGATTCTGTAGCCAAAAAAATATATAAATAAAGTATTAAAGTATTTGTTAAAGGCACTGACTGATGAAAAAATTAACAGAAATCTGCAGTTTGGGCTACACGCACCATAAATGCAAGATTCTGTAGCAATAATAGAAACATTCTGTCCTTATTAAACTCCATATAAATCTCTGTTCAATTAAACTGATCCAAATATCATCTGAAGTACCTTCATAAACTATGTTTCTCGTTTCTTGATTCGGGGTTCAATATGAATGTTTGTTAACCAAAGTCAACTTAAAAACTAAACACAGTATAAATAGCATAGGAAAAAAACATGTGAAATGTTATACACATCTCAGAATTTAGATAGATTCAGCCTTTCATCACTAAAAGCTGAAAAGTAAAATTGTCAAATTGTCTTTTGCCTGGTGAACTCTGCATGAAAAATTAAACATAGTATAAAAAAGGGATGGGAAATGTCATACACATCAATACTAAAAAACAACGAATAAATTTTGGTTCGAATTTGACTCTTAGTGTGCTTCAAAATAGTTGAAACTCTTGAAAATAGTTGTTCTCAGATGTACGTGCTTCCAAACGTTGATGACCAGAATAACGCTTGACTATGCAGTGAAGGATATTTATATCTGGGCAGGTATGATTTATGAGTACAACAAAGAGACTCGATTGAATTTCTCTTTAAGTTAAATGTCAGATTGCAACTCTATGCATTCCATTTGACAATTTGCTAGCATTATATCTATATCGACTGTAAATAGAATAGAAAACATGCAAAAACAAAAATTGTTTATTTTCCCCGAAGTCCTGAAATCAATTTTAAATTCTTGTACTAAATCGGAAAGTAGGGCTGCGTATTTTATAACATTTTTAGAATTGTGCTTGGGAAATTAAAATAGTAGCATTAAGATTTTTATGCAGTTATAGGCATTTTAGCTAAGTTTCAATAAAAATTACTTCAAATTGACCAATTTATAGAAAAAGTATGCTATTTACAGTTAAGTTTTTGTTTCTTTTTCTTTTTATTTTTAAGTGCTATTTTGCCATAAAGCACCAAAAAAAACCTTTAAAAAATCATTTTTTAAAACAAACAAATGGAATAGCTAAACACAAACATAGTTAACCGTAAATAAATCGCAAAACTGTGCTTAAGTTTAGACTGATTCTTTTTAGTTAAGATATACTAATTTTTATGCTTTTAAAAGTACATCGTGAATTATAAAATTAAGAACAATATAAAATACAGTAACGGATTATTGCTTCTTTTAGGAAACAACAAAACAATGTTTCAAATTCAAACTTGTGTAACTACTGCCACTCGCTGCTACTGTCGTCTGATGAGCAATAAAAAAAAATTAAATAATTCAATATTATTCTGATTTTTCACGCTAGTGGAAAAAATGCTACGCCCACTTTAGAGTCACTTGAAATAATTAAACACACACAAATATATAAATTACACAAAAGGTTTTTTTTTTTTTAATTCTGTAATGTGTCTAAATCTCCACTATGGAAATATATCGGAGAATTCCATCATTTTAATAAGAAATTTCTAAAATGAAAATAGCAACAAATAACGTCTGTTTATAATCTGAAGACGATGTTAATTTCACTGAAATGTTTTAAAATATAAATTTTAGATAAGAAATATTTAACGCATTTACTACGCATTACATCGTTTCAATAAGAAATGTCTGAAATGAAAATGGCAACATAGAACGTTTGTTTACAAAATAACACGGCGAAAATAAACGACGATCGTTAATCGAAATGTCTTAAAGTATAAAATCTGACTTGAAAGATTATTATTTTCATTTATTATTTTGGTTTAATATATAACTTGAAACTTTTTGATTTTATTAAATTTTTTTTTTCGCTCTCTGTCAGCTAACCCTAACGTGGACGCCATATTCAGATGGATGATGCCACAAAGTGTAACAGCTTACATTTAGTTTCAAAATTGTGGTTTTTTATTAATTAAAAATCAACGGTAATTAATTTCGATTTTTGAAGTTCTTCAGACCCTCGGCTGTTTTTAAAGACGCCTGTATTTAAAATTTCACGATCGTTCCTCCTAAACTGTGGATTTCTATACAATTACAGAGATACAAACATTCATTTTTATATATTAGATATATATATATATAGATATATATGACACGGAGTTTGTTTAGCTCCCGTGTTTAAATATTAATAATGCAGTCCACATCTTCTTTAAATACTTGGACGAGTGGCAGGGAATGGGTTCACGAGACAGTCGATAATCTTTAATTCTTATTTATTGCGTTTCTTGAAATAACCACGCTCCAGAGTAAGCAATTCGCTCCGCCATTTTCTCGACCTGTCCGGCATAACTGCCGCGATCATCCGCTAGCAATGCAATTCCCAGTCAATCTGCAGCTAAAAACTTAATTTTATTCGAGCTCCTGCTGCACGGCGTATGTGCAGACCTCATCCTTGGGCATCTGGACCCTCATTAGTGCTGATCGTGCATTCTTGACTTAGCGCCCAAAACCTGTACCCTTCTAAAAATAAATCCTCTCGCCTAAAATTATTCGCTTTCCGCTCAAAGTCGCTTTTAAAAGATGATTTTTCCCCACAGCAAAATACGCGCGCTTTGTAAATGGATTGTTAGATTCTTATTATTTTAAACCCCCTTTCCCCCTACTTCTCAACTATATTTTGACAGTTCAGTTATGTTTTGATATATATATATATATATATATATATATATTTATTTATTTATTTAAAACTCGAAATTTTCAAATAGCAACACCCCCTTTTTCACCTCGCAAAATGCTCAGCGCATGCAAAAACCCTGGACAGCGTTGGAACGGTACGTGTATCAAAAAAAAAAAAAAAAAAAAGGACGCGTTATGCCCGCACAAAAAAACAGCTGTGCGAATGGCTAACAAAAACGATATACGGATCTCTAGCGGCCCTTCCGTTCAACCTATCGAGATGAGATTTCAGATATAGTTATTCAGAGGTATGAGCTCGGGATTCTGAGAACGGCAACACAGTGATGCTCACGGTTACGGTTATAGGTATAGAAACTCGAAATTTTCAAATGGCAACGCCCACTCTTTCCCGTCGCAAAATGCTCAGCGCATGCAAAAACCCTAAAAAGCGTTGGAACGGTACGTGTATCACTAAACACGGACGCTTTATCCACGCACAAAAAACAGCTCTGCGAATGGCTGAAAAAAAACACGATCAGAGAGCTTTTTATCGGTTTTATACGTTGAATATCTGGCGAACGGCGTTCTGTGATTAGTTTCTAGCCTATGTCATATGCAAATTTCCTCCATGCCCCGATCGTGTGTTTGTTGGCCGCTCGCAGAGCTGTTTTTTGTGCGTGCATAACGCGTCCGTTTTTTGTGATACACGTACCGTTCCAACGCTCTCTAGGGTTTCCGCATGCGCTGAGCATTTTGCGAGGAAAAATAGTGGGTGTTGCCATTTGAAAATTTCAAGTTTCTGTACCTATAACTGTAACCGTTGGCGCCACTTTGTTGCCATTCATAGAATTCTGAGCTCAGACCTCTGAAGAACTATAAATGAAATCTCTTGATCGATTGAACGGAACAGCCATTAGAGGTCCATATATCAGTAAAGTTTCTTTATGACCATCCGGTACAATAAACTAAGGGAAATTGAATCCAGATTGTCTTGAAATATTTGTATATATACATACATTTATTTATATATCCATTAATTGTAGATAGAATTTTTAATTGCATTGACCACTGTTATTGATTCTAATGTACATTTTTAGTAAAATTCGCAAACGTCTGCGTTTGCTTTAATATGTCATTTGGAGCATATCTCCACTCTTTTGAAGAAACTGAGTCAAATATATTCAAAAATATTCTTTTTATACTAAACTAGTTTGTCCCTTTCATCTAACGAAAATGCCAAAGAAATGTTCTTATAACCAGAAAATGTTTTTATAAACATTATTTCGTAAAAGATTTTCTGGTTTAAACTCTATGAAAAGGTATATGCGAAAGAAAGTTTTATATGGAGCTTTAATAATGTGCAAGGCTTTTTAATTTTGAGTCTATTTTTCTAGTAAAATAAATCTCACAGTCTACGTGGAAACGCTATATCAAAATTTTTAAATTTTGTGCAAACAGACTATTTAGTATCACATATTTTTATCCCAACGCGGTAGACACGTTGTCTTAGTATTACATACTGAATATATAAATATATGAGATGTCTATATCAAATAATTTATACATTTATTATAGTGACACTGGTGGGAGATGTGACTTCTAGTTTGTTTCATAACGGACATTTTTAAGAAAAAGGAGTTGATTTACATAATTAAGTGCGCTATCCTAAAGTAATATTCCTAAATGAAGATTGTTGTTATTTTTTTTATTTCTAATGGCGGGGGAATAGTGCAACAAAAGGAACACCAGAACAAGAAACAATTAACTGAAAATAAAATGACCGAAGTCGTTACCCCATAAGCTCTCTAGCTCGCTAATACATTGTAATAACGGTGTCATATCTATGGAGTGCACTACAGCCGTGCAAGTAGGTTCTGTTCATGACTCAAGTCTCAGAGACGACTGTAAGGATGGTCATATATATACCTATTCGATAGAGGTGGTCTCCTAAGCAATCATGCTCAGTCAATAACCGGAAAAGAACCACCACTTCAATGCGGGGTCTGTCCGGTATAACTATTAGATATTCCACGTTAAGTTTCTTTGTTTTTATTCTGTATTGCTAGAAAATAACACTTTGTGGCTAACAACAAGGTTTTCGTACATACAAAATTGTTAAGATCAGAATTAAATTTTTAAAGGTAAAAGTGATTAAGTTATTCTAAAAAGCTACAAACATTCACGCCAACAGAGAGACTCAATCCCTTAGGCTATAGGATTCGATATTAGCGACTGGCTATGGTATTCAGTACACTCGCTTCTTTGAATCTTCACCCCCCCCCATCACGCTTTCTTCCTTTCTTAAACTACTGTAGCAATTTTCAGCAAGCGAATACCAAAGTTTATAGCAACTCATCGATGCACTCCAATTCATGTCGCCTTCAACAAAAAAGTTTGTATTTTAAACTTACTTTATGGAGTTATTGTGTAGTATTGTGTATTGTGTATAGTGTATTGTGTATAGTATTTTGTGTATTGTCTCACTTGCTCACCAGGTATGAAGTCATTTATTTCATTTTCCTCATTGTTTTGCAACTTTTCTAGTTCTTTCAGCTTCTTATTTTAGTTTTGATACGATCCTATTAACTTTTAAAAGCTATAGTATTTCTTAATTGCTAATGGAAATGTAAACACTGCGTTCAATTTTTCACAATACACAATTACACAATCCATATAATTGTGTATTGTGTATTGTGTATAGGGTATTGTGTATTGTCTCACTTGCTCCCCAGGTATGAAGTCATTTATTTCATTTTCCTCATTGTTTTGCAACTTTTCTAGTTCTTTCAGCTTCTTATTTTAGTTTTGATACGATCCTATTAACTTTTAAAAGCTATAGTATTTCTTAGTTGCTAATGGAAATGCAAACACTGCGTTCAATTTTTCTGGATACGCACTCTCAGTATTTTAAAAAACATGTAATTTTATACCTCATAAAAAATCCTTAATTTTTAGTGAATAATTACGGATTTTTTGAAGGGAAAAAGCGTTCAAGAAGCGTTAAAATAAAGTAAGTCCAAAATAGATAGTACTAAACAGTTATAAGCCCTTTTCAAATTATGTGCAATAATTAATACGGTTTTAATGTGTATTATATTTCGTAACACGTGGATTAAAAATAATGAAGAAATTTTTCGAAATAAGCATCCATTAAATAATCCATATTTGCATCACTCCTTTTTTATAATGCATCTTGTTATGAAGTTTCGTAATGTATTATTGAGTTTATCCGATTTATGCTAAATCAGTAAGGAAAGAAAAATCAAAGCATGGCAGATTCTTTTCCTTTTAATAATGTCAATGTCAGACAAATTTGCTCAAAAAGAGTATTAAGAATGTCTTCCAGCCAATAACTCTAACTTGCAAGATTTCGTAGTCCTAATACTACATTTGAGCTACTTATTTGGCGACTGGTTGTTTTATTAAGACAAACAAGGATTACATGCTGTGGATTTAGCAATTGATAGAAAAGAAATGTGAATCTGTAGAAGTAAACAGACGTGGGTAGCGTTGACCGTGTCTTTTTACGTGTGGTAGTGGAAATTTCTAAATTATATTTGCGAAATTCAGAGCATGTGGTTATAAATTTAAGAGTAACAATACATGGAAAATTTTTAGGTTAGAGAAACAAAATTTTTTTTCTCCAAAAAGTTGTGATGTATGTGTTATTTAATCTACTCTACTGTAGACATAAAGAGAAAAATCATAAATGTTAAACAATATAAAAAAGACTTTATTTGGATCGAAAATTGTTTAGATTGAAGCATTTTCATCATGTAAGGCAGGGCTATGTAGGAATTTCATAGTTAGAATACTTGTACAACATTAACATATTTTTGTATTTACGAATCACTGTGATATAAGAAATTATACCTAATGGAAATATACCATCGATGGAACACTTCGAAGTAAAGAGTATTGAAAAAGCCAAAATACCGTATGCTCATCTTATCGAGGTTAAGCAAACAGAGCCCGTCATTTGTTTATGTCCTTACTCTCAGAGCAGTAACTACAGTACTTGGTCACGATTATAATGATGGTAAAGAGCTTTCTCACTTGTTGAATTCTGCAAGCTCTCGAAGGCATGTGAAGGCGTGTGAGTCGATAGACTACTTCACATGCCCTCAAGATGTGATTAAAAATAGTTGTTACACTGCAAATCAGTGCTAACCATCTAACGTTTCTCTAGATTTTCTTTAGAGTATCCTGTAAGAATAGACTCCCTGTTTTTCAGACCCAAACAAGCATACAGAAGAGAGTGTAAAAATCACCAAGATAAGAATCTGCGTGGATGTGGTGGGACATCAAGATATTCTCGGGAAAATTGTTTCTCTGAGCCCGGATTCAGCTTTCGACGCTACTGAAAAATTTTCACAGAGATAATAGTTCTTCACGCATGAGATATAGGTCTTAGTTTAAAAAGAGGTATTCAGATTCATATATGAGGCGGTGAAAGGCAAAGTGGTGTAAGTCACATTTTCACCTTTTTTCATTTGAGGGCAAAAATGTAATCTCCATGTTCAATTTATAGTGGAATTGCAAATAGTTATTATTTGAAATATTATAATAATTATTAGGAATTATAATTTGTTCAATTTATGGTGGAATTTTTTGTAGTTTTTGATATAAAACTCTTTTGACTTACACCACTTGACTTACTGTCATACATCACTTTGCATTTCACCGCCTCATATGAGAAACTGATGTAAGTCTAAGTTTTATCCCAAGGTTACGATTTCCCGTAACGGTAAAAGTGTTGCGTGAAATACCCCAGAAACATTAAAAATGAGGCATGCGAATAAATAAATGTTGAACTATGTAGTTCGATTACAATCATTTTACTAACATGGGAACACTTTTCTTTTCATCAGTGGGCACACGTTGTCGAAAAGTATAAAAGCTCATCAACGGAGTACTCACTGAAGTATAATGAAACTGATAAAAAACAATAATATCCAGTTCAGACTTTTATTTCTGGTCTTGGTAGCATGTTCTGCGAATCACTGTCCGAAGCGGTCGTTACAAGATATAGACAAGACAAAAGAATTTTTAAGGGCATTCTCCTCTTTAAAATGATATGGACACATTTAGTTATGTTGGAAACGTTGATCAGAACGTGCATTTAACCAAAATGAAACATACTATTTCTTATTACAAATTCATATTTTCGCATACGGAAAGCTACATTTTACTAAAAAGCAAGTTGCAAAAAGTTTCTTTCACTTCACTAAACAGTGAAGAGTAAAAAAGTTGCGTATTTGCTATTACCGTGCAACAATAACTTAGCGATATCAAACATTACTTTTTGAGCTTGCAGTAAAATCATATCTGTGAACATCAAAGGCACACCGTGACTGTGACGTCTGCGGTTTGGCCCCATGACTATACTGCCAAGCTTCTACTATGTAGAAATGTCTACTTTAGTCTCATTTCTGGGCATTGCTTTGTTAAAGACACCATGTCATCCTACCTTCCGTACTTTCCAAAACGTATTTGAGCAGGAAGGATAAGAAGAACGTCCACATTCTGTTCTCAGATTAACCTAAATTGGGGTTGGAATTATAGTCACAATAGTGATGAGACGTTCGAATGGAGTTACAATATCTCAGTTATATTTATGTTTGCTCTATGGGTACGGTTTGAAATTGCCGAAGGAGAAGCAAGCAGATTGTGGACATAGATCCGATTAGCTAACTGTCCCTGACGCGTTCATACGTGAAAAAATATTGTAGAGGGACTCTTTGAACGAATCAACATATATACAGGCACACGCACACACACACACACTTAATATAGTATATATATATATATATATATATATATATAAATATGTATATATATATATATATATATATATATATATATATATATATATATATATATATATATATATATATATATATAATGAAATCGAATTTACATGCATGATAAACTTTAAACTATGTAGAGGAGATGATACACGGCAGTGTAGACGAAGCCGGAGTGACGAGAAGAATACTATTTCAGGAGAGCCAAAACGCATCGGTGAGGAAAAACCACAGAGAGGAGAGGCATAGATGGATTCACACACAACACTGATTAGACGCATATTATTTTATATTTCCGCATAACGAAGACATTCCGGATTCAGCAGGACCCACGCAAACAATACTAGCGGCCACCGGAATCTTCTACCGGGTCTTGTGAATAAAGAGTTTACATTGCAGAGTTGTCGGAAGCAGTACGTGGACAAGGGACAGAGGAACGCGAGAGAGAAGCAAAGAAGAGCAAGGCAATGAAGGAAAGAAAGCAGCTTCTCAGTGTTTTTATACCATGTGGGCAGTAAGAGTCTAAAATTCTTCCAACTGGTTATGCCCGAACATCTGACTTAACCATGTGAGCCATAGCTCATCGATGACGCCTATTCCAGCTTTTCCGAACATGCGATGCAAAGGCACGAGGTTCTGAAGTCATGCGGTTAATGGATAATCTTATGCTACAACTACACATACGCGAATAAGCTGCGAATAGCATTGCTGACACATTTTGGGGTCGATTAGTCCTCCCCCCCCCAACGTGGAAGTTTTTCGTCACTTTGATCATTCGTATTAAAACCGCTCTCCGGAGCGGTCTGAGGACGAATCATCAGAGAGACGAGGGACGGCCATAAAACCTCCCCCGGGGAGGGGACCAATAAATCACTGCTTTCCCTACACTTCGCTCTGTGTTTCGCGAATGTATATTCGCAGTATGACTCTTCGCACTTGTCTTAAGGGACAAATTAGTTAGTTAGTCTGTTTATTCGTAGATCATAATTTTGAAAGAGGGGCTGTACTTTATTGAAACGATAACAGGATAATTTAGAATACGCAAATTTAGAACAATTAATATTAGTAGGGCGTTATTATTACTTACACACACACACACATACACACACACACATATATATATATATATATATATATATATATATATATATATTTATATTCATATAAATATAATTGTCTAATTTTAAACCTTTTTTTATATTTCATGACTACTAGCATACCGTAATGAATTTGCTTAATAAAATTCATTTCACTTGTTTTTAAGGTTTATTAAAAGCCATCATTATTTATTCACAGAAAACGTACTTCCTTTTATTACACATTAAGATATGTTTTGCAATCAATTTCAGAAACATTTCGTGCTCACATGATACAGTCCAGTTAGGAAATGCTATGTCAGAGAAAAAGCAAAGAAAGACCTGAAAATGAAAATTTAGTTAATTTAAATTATTTTTCTTTGAAAAATATACAACTTCTCTACTTTAGTAGCATACAAGCAATGAAGATGACTGTGTCAAACCAAAACTTATCAGATTTTTGATATAATAAAAAAATGTAAAATACCTATTTAAATAAATCAAATATTTTGCGTTTGTAAGATTTTTCTGCATTTTTCAAATACAAGAATGAGCAACTGAAACTTTGTTTATTTTAAAAAAAAGGGGAAGATACATATGCAATAGCATTTTATTTTGACACTATATAAGGCAATATCTTCACGGTTTGATTGAAGAGAGGAAAGCTCTCTTCTACTGTTTCTTCAGATCTGATTACTTTTTTTCACCCCGAAATCCCCCTCGCTCTTCAAATGACGGAATGCACCATGAAAGAAAAGTAAAAAATATAAATAAATGAGAAAGAATTTCGTGATCTGAAAGATTCTTCTCCAGATTCTTCAGCTTAAACTCATCCATCACTGTACAGAGTTTATCACGGTTTCTTAGTCAAGTTTTTCTTCCAACTTAAACTAGATGTAATTTATTTTATCTAATCGGATAAGGAACATAGTAAAATAGGGGAAAATATCAAGTAGATACAATATTAAATATATGGAACGAATATGAAATAGGGATGTAGAACTTTTAATTGCTTCGTCATATTACACACATGTTTAGTAAATTTTTTCAGTTTTAGTGCTCCCTACTGGGGACGAGTTAGGTTGTTGGATTTTTCACAGAAACATTTTAACTCTTCCTAACTTTGTACAAAACTCTGCAAAAATTTAGAAGAGTGAGTTCACAAATTCCTTTCACTAGATAAATATAAATTCAGTCAAGTTTTTTTTTCATCAGTCGGTTAGAGAAAAGTACATTGAAAATTAGATATGGTTATATATATATATATATATATATATATCTGCCCATTTTATTGTGGGGGCATCATATAGGCGGACAGCATTACCCCCTATAAAGGGACGACACAAGCATTTTTAGTGGCGCGACGCCAGGATTCGATCCGCGCACCCTCAGCACCGAAAACCAGCGCGCTGTACCACTGGACCGCCACAAGCCCAATGCATATATAATATATGTATGTATGTATGTGTATGTATGTATGTGTGTATATATATATATATATATATATATATATATATATATATATATATATATATATATATATATATATATATATATATATATATATATATATATATATATACACACACACTGCTGGCCACTGTAAATGCAACACCCTGAAGGAAACATGCAAATAACATGAAATTTACAACATGCATTAGCGGAGGTGAGATATGCAAATGATTAGAATTTCAGCGCAGACGCACATCACGCGCGCCTGTGGCGCCACTTCAAAGCGTGATTTAAGGCTTGGAGATTTTGACGATTTCAAGTTCGGCAATTGTGTTTTTCTTGTGGTTTTTTTCAAAAAAACGATCAATTATGCCTCGTCGAAAACAGCGATCATCTTTTGATCAAGTATCCGAGTTCGACAGAGGAAGGACAGTGGCCTACCGAGATTGTGGATTATCTTTCAGGGAAATCGGTAGTCGTGTTGGACGAAACCAAACCACTGTAATGCGGATATGTGATCGTTGGATGCAGGAGGGTACGACAGACCGTGTTCGATCGCATCCACCTCAGCGCACCACTTCACGTGATGACAGGCAAATTGTGGGCATGGCAGTGACGGATCGCTCAGTTACATCACGAACCATAGCACAACACATGCAGTCTGTAACGCATCATCCAGTGTCTGCGCGTACCATTCGACGCCGATTACAGAAGAGTGGTCTGTCCGCAAGACGTCCATTCCTTTGTCTACCCTTGACGGAGAACCACAGACGTCTCCGCCGCCAATGGTGCGATGACAGAAGAATGTGGACGGCAGAATGGAATGAAATTGTCTTTACTGACGAGTCACGCTTCTGTCTGCAACACCACGATGGTCGCATTCGAGTCTGGAGACACCGTGAAGAGAGGATGCTGAACAGCTGCGTTATGCACCGCCACACTGGTCCTGCACCGGGTATTATGGTATGGGGCGGTATTGGATATCACTCTCGCACACCTCTAGTACGCATTGCCGGTACTTTAAACAGACAGCGCTACATCTCCGAGGTGTTGGAGCCAGTTGTCTTTCCTTACCTTCAGGGCTTGCCCACAGCCATATTTCAACAGGATAATGCGCGACCACACGTGGCACGCATTGTCCAACGGTTCTTCGTCAATCGCCAGATTGAATTGCTTCCCTGGCCGCCTCGCTGTCCGGATCTTTCGCCGATAGAAAACATGTGGTCCATGGTTGCTCTACGATTGACCCAGATTCCATCCCCAGCTGCCACAGCAGATCAACTTTGGCAACGTGTGGAAGCTGCTTGGTCTGCTGTACCCCAAGAACTCATGCAAAGTCTCTTTGAATCAATGCCGAGGCGTGTGGCAGCGGTGATCTCCAACAATGGCGGCTACTCTGGCTACTGATTTTGGCAGGAACCACACTTCACAGAAGTCTATAAATTTAATCATTTGATACTTGGTCAACATGTTATCTACAAAATAAATTTTGTCGTGATATCTCTTGTCTTTCTTGGTGTTGCAATTTGCGTGGCCAGCAGTGTATATATATATATATATATATATATATATATATATATATATATATATATATATAAAGAGTTCGTCTGTTTGTTTGTCCGCTATAGAATCATACAGTGTTTCACCCACCGGGACCAAATTCGACACAGTTAATGTTTAGGACCCGAGAAAGCTAACGCAGCAAAAAGGAAATTTGTGGCTCAATTAGTTTTTAAAATTAATTTTTTAATGATTTGTTGTGCCCCTAAGAGGTGCGCGTACCTCTTAAATGTGGATACAGCCCCTTCACCACAACACTTTATTCACCAAGAAGAGCATTTCTGCACGCTAAAAGCTGGACGCTGCTTTATCAGTCAAATTCCGATGAGCCGGGGAGAAGAGGGTTGGTCTGGGATGATCTGGGGGTGGTCTGAGGGTTGGTCTGGGGATGACGAGGGGGGGAGTGAAGTGTTTATTTTATTTTTCTTACTTTTAGTGGAGTCGCGGGTCTAAAATGGTTGAGAACCGCTGCTTTAGACAATTTTAGATAATGGCGTTCAAACTAATAGAACCTTATAAAGTTTGGGATAAGAAGGAAGAAAAAAAAAGAAAAATTAAGTTCAGTCCCATGGCCAGTTTTTGGAAGCCTTCTGTTGATCTAAATATATTAATCGTTTGAGGATCATAAAATGGGAAGAAGTTCTAAAGGTTTTTTCCCCTAAGTTCGCGAAACAGGGTTAACATACGATATGTATTTGAATTACTTATTCCGTGAAATCATATAAGACAAATCTTTTAGAGTTTTGGGTTTTTTAAGCATTGGGAGGAAAAGCTCTTTAAACAGAGAAACATAATAACACATAACTTTCATTCTGAACTATTAGTCCATTAGTTATATTGAGACATAAGATAATTAATGAAATTTATTTTCAAAGAATGATTGCCCGGCGTTGCCCGGGTAGATATATAGATATAAAATTTTTCATGCATTCCATCAAAAAAAATACTGGGGTGCACCCCCTCCTCTTCATGTTCATCTGGCCAGACAGAATGCGCTTGGCACGTTTGTACTAAAATGATATACAAACAATAAGAAAGAAAGAAACTTTGGGCCTAGGCTTCATGCGGAATCCCGCCTTACTTTGATGAAATATAGGGAATAACGCATCTTGCACTTTACCTCTTGGGTGATGTGGAAAAACTGCGTTTTTAAAGGAAAAATAAATAATAAAGGCAAATGTAAATTATAAATCTTATTTCTAATTAAACAGTGGATCAAACAAATCTAATTAAATCTAATTAAACAGTATCTAACAAATATAATTAAACAGTAAACTTATTCAATCCAAATGTGCCAATCACGCAACACTGTGTTATTAATTCTCAATAAAATCAGACGCATAATGAGACGAAGGTCCGCAGGCTCAAAGTTCTCATATTATTTGTATACCTTTCTAATTATTTGTATATCATTTCAGTAGAAACACGCTAAGTGCATTCTGTCTGGCGAGATGTACATGAAGAGCGGGGGTGGAGCCCAGTATGTTTTTGATGGAACGCATGAAAAATTTTATATCTCTATATCTACTCGGGAAACGCCAGGAAATAATGCTAGTATATATATATATATATATATATATATATATATATATATATATATATATATATATATATATATATATATATATATATATATATATATATGTGTGTGTGTATGTATGAATTCCCACGCAGCTTTAAATATGGCTATATTAAGAAAAATTTGGAATAAAAGAAAAATTATGTACATCCGGAAGTAAAAATTGAAAGAATTTTTGTCAGGTAAACTGCTATACAAGAAAATACAAAGTTTTATCAAGCAACATTAATACCCACCTGTGTGATATTCCATTGCTTAGATTTTACCATTCATTCACCAAACAGAAAACTGATGCTGAATCATCTTTCCATTTTTATCCCACTTAATTGCCACTGTTTATTTGAATACGTAAAGAGAGAGAGAGAGAGAGAGAGAGAGAGAGAGAGAGAGAGAGAGAGAGAGAGAGAGAGAGAGAGAGAGAGAGAGAGAGAGAGAGAGAGAGAGAGACAGAGAGAGAGAGCGAGAGAGAGAGAGAGAGTAGTCCAATAATTAAATATTATATTAAAGTAAGGAACACCAAAAGTGAAAATTTGTATCAAAGATTTCTATTTAAAAATAAAGAAAAATCAAAAAGTAGGAGAATTGAATCGTATTAGGCTGGTTTAAGTGGTATTCAATTTCATTTCTGCGCCAAGAATGATTTTAGATGAGGGTTGTTTATCTTGCATAAGATTATATTTGCTGCCTTGCCTATGTTTTATAAGCAGAATTCATTTTTCCAGTTGAGTATATCTTGTTCCTTATAGTTTCATAATTTTAACAGATGGTTTTTTGCTTTCACATTTTCACCGTGCACGCCCTCACCTTTTGGAAACGAAGAACGCAACTATTCCTTTACTTACAGATGAAGAAAGAATGAAAACTACTGTATGCTGGTTTTCTCCCCTTAATTGGTGTGGCTTTTGGGATTTATAACTGGGTAGGTGATAATTAATTAGAAGATCCCGAGTTTGTATATTTTACGAGAATTATCCTTCATGGGACATGTTTGCTTACTGCAAAAAAATCTGCAGGTATATCTAACTCAAAACCATGCATTTTGCATAGAGAATACATTCAAATGCACCTGACAGGGCTCTAACATAGCAACTAAGGCCTTTCGGGATTAAATATCTGCCGGTGAATGGGTTGCCACTACTATTTAGACCCATCGCCCCCAGGGGCGACATCTGGGGAGATAGTAACACCTGACCACACTCTCAAACATCATAGAAGGACTTTCTTGTCTTGAGATTTAGCGTTCTCATATCCGGCCTAGCCACGAAGGTTTTTAAGGGCATCGTCTGGATTCGAACCGAGCACCCTCATTTCAAAGCCCAATGTGCTACGACTAGGCTACCTCGGGCCCCATACCGAATTCTTTATAATGTTTTTAACTAAACGACATTAAATTGGTGCAAATTCCATTACAAGGAAATGAGAGCACAGAGTATTACAGTCAATACTCACTGGTCTTCCCTTGTGAGAAATAAAAGCATAGACCCTGAAAAGTCTCTTACCTCTGTACTCTCACTAAGGAAGGCCACTGATTATCGACTGAATCAATTGCATACTTTTCATGTTACTATAATGTTATTTGCACCATTTTTACATTATTTTTGTTATATGCTTGATAAACTTTTATGTATATCTGGTTTCTATTTTCAAAAATTTATTTTTTCAAAAGATATTCACATGTTTTGATTATTCTCAGTTAGACACATGAAATGCTGGTGCAACACAGAGACGCCCAATATATTCCTCAAAACAAGCTCATTTCTAACATCCTTCAGAATAAATGGGAAAATGCGAGATTTACAGGACTGACTGAGATTTAATGACTGAAACAAAACAGTTTTTTTATATACGTCATCGCAGACAATTTTTACAAAGAAGTTTTTCAATAAACCCTCCAGAGATATGCTTTCCCAGACCCAAAAAGTTTTTAATATCAAGACTTTTTTTAATATCTTTTTTCGTGCTAAGGTAATTTAATTTTTCGAACTTGAATGTGAAAATATTATAGAGCACTTTCTGTAGTCTTTGTCTAGTTACGGAAGAGAAATGTTTGCATATTTTAAATTATTGTACGTGTACTTCTCTAGGTAATTTAAAAATAAGACTGTGTTTTCGGAATGAAAGTACTTTACTAAAAAAATATTTTAGGTAGTCTCCTTTAACGAAACTACAGCGGGTTATTAACGTAGGATTACTTATCGTTTGCTTACCACGATTTTTGGTACTTTTCTGTTTAACTGTTTACTGCTACTGAGTTTGGCGCGCTGCCAAAATTCTAACTCGCAACGCAGGACAATTTTTTTTTCTTTACGAATGACCGTTATTGAGCAACGTAATCCTACGTTAAAACGTATTAAATATATCATTGCGATAAAAAATATAACAGCATAACGGCCGAGGAACTTCGAGACATTTTGACTGCTATGTATGCGAGGAGTGATAATTAGCCGTTCACTGAACACCTTGATTAACTCCACTTTTTGAAATAGCTTAAATTTTAGTGCCAAAGCACTTGGTTAAGTCATAGCTTTTTATAGTTATAATAAATTTCCCAAATAATAAGGATTAACACCATTGAACGACAAAATTATGGATACATTAATATTATTATATTATCTATTATTATACTACTGTACGTTATTTTATTACATTTCTCCACTTTTTGTTTATGGAGTTAATCAATGCGCGCAGTGAACGGCTCAATTAAGGGAAGAAAAACATTTCTCTATGGCAATTTAACATTTCCATTGTGGTTTCGCGTCCATGTATATTAAAGGTGATAAGAATACAGTTTCTAAAATATTCAAACTGAGTAGCATACTTCCAATATCTGTGTAATACTTGGGATTTTCTGACAAAGAAATATGCTGACTCAACTTCGGATTGCTCATGTCGAGACATGAGTCCAACAAAATGTTTGTGAAAGAAAAAAAGGAAAATATAAATAAAATCTTACTAATAAACTAAAGGATGTGGTTAAACTAAAAAGTGTTTTCAGAGGAAATGGTATAAAAAACTATTGAAATTACAGATCTATATATATATATATATATATATATATATATATATATATATATATATATATATATATATATATATATATATATATATATATATATATATATACATATATATATATATATATATATATATATATATATATATATATACATATATATATATATATATATATATATATATATATATATATACATATATATATATATATATATATATGTATATGTATATATATATGTATATATATATATGTATATATATATATATGTATATATATATGTATATATATGTATATGTATATATATATGTATATATATATATATATATATATATATATATATACATATATATATATATATATATATATATATATACATATATACATATATATATATATATATATATACATATATATACATATATACATATATATACATATATATATATATATATACATATATATATATATATACATATATATATATATATATACATATATAATATATATATATATATGTATATATATATATATGTATATATATATATATATGTATATATATATGTATATATATATATATATATATATATATATATATATATATATATATATATATATATATATATATATATATATATATATGTATATATATATATTAAGTATAACGTTCATATGTCCGTGGATATCACTTTGAAAATCTTTCCGGAAATAAATGCGTGTTATAGAAATTATGGCTGGCTGATATATCTGTAGACCATAAATGTATATCATGAAAAAACGCAATCTTTAGTTGTCTTTAATTATTTGCGGCGAAGGATATTGAAATCTGTCAGGAGATGGATTGCAAATTATATTAGCGGAAAAAAAATTTTGCGATGAAAAAAACTGCTATTATAAGAATTTCGTTTTGAAACTTCAGACATCTTAGAATTTTTTCTATTTAGTTCAACAAGTTTAAAAAATAGGCAGTATTCCAGAAGAGGTCTAGTAATATCTATTTCATAATAGTTGTTTCTCTGAAAACGTAATCTTTACTCAATTGATAGTAGCTACTTTTATAATAATAGGAGCCTTACTTTTGGACTGCATAGTTCAGTCCATTTCTTAAAATAAACGCATCCATTTGCATTTATAGATGAAGTACAAACAAGTTCTAAAGCATTTTAACTGATAATAAAATTTGCATGTAACATTAATGGTCGTTTATAATTTGCTTATGTTCCCTGCACATCATAATGTTAAGAGAAAAAGTTGCATATGGTAAAGAATATAGCATAAATTGGTATTGTTGAATTTTCTACAGTTATTGTGTTTAAAAATACATTGGAATACATGAATTATCTCCAAACAACTGAGATAAATGAAAAGTGCGTTATTAAATTATTTTCATCGAATAAAGTTAGTTGTGATCACTTTAAATTGTCTCTCAGTAAAAACTTTATTTCTGATACCTTAGATTCCATGCTTGTAACCCAGGCGACTTTACCGCGACTTTACTTGACGAATGAAGTTTTAAAGAAAAACATTGTTGTACATTGTAACACTTTAGATTATTATGTATAGTTTATATATTGCCTGATAAGTTAAACTTATTTATCTAAACCTGTGAAGGATGGATTTACTGCATTAGAAGTAAGAGCGGTTGGGATATTTGTAAGCTAAACCTTTACTTTGAGTTCCATGGCAAAAATAGAAATATTTTTCATTCGGAAACGTAAACAGTTTCTTGAAACTAAGAAAGGCCAAGGATTATCGACTGAAGCAGTTGTTTACTTTTCGTTTCACTGTAATATTATTTGCACCATTTTAATATCGGAGAGTTTTGCTTTAACTTAATCCCTTGAATTCTATAGATATGTCAGAGTGAAGTAAAGCAGATGCATTGATAAATCTACGAAGTTATGTTCTTTTATTTTATAACCAAACTGTTCTTTTATTTTATGAAAGTCACATATACGGTTTTTATAAACTCCTTGACTTATTTGTAGTTATTGATCAACACAACCGACACTCATTTGTTTATGGAAGCTGATCCCATACTTCTTTACAAGACATACTTATTAGAAAGCATTTCCCACAGAAAGAAATTCAATTTAAAATTGAAAGGAAATTTTATATTAAAACTTTGTTGAAAACAAAAATATAAAACATCAGAATTTTTGAACAAATTAAAATTTGTATACTATTTAAATAAAACTTTATTATTACTGAAACTACTAGAATTCAAATAGTGTAATAACTGGAAAAAACATTTTCCAATTTTTTAAGTCAGGAATTTTACGTCGTATTAGTTTCAGAGTGAGATTTGAGCCTAAAATTTAAGTAAAAAATTTACAACGTTGAAAATAAAAGTCTCAAGTTTATGGAATGTAACATAAGGAAAATGAAACTTAAGTGTACTATTTTACTTTATACTATTATAAATTTTATAATAGTATAAGTGTACTTTATACTATTATAAAACAAATAGTATAAAGATTTAAGTCGTTCATGGGAAATTTCAAATGCTTTTAATCTCTTAAATTTGTTTTTTAAGTAATATATGTATTTTAGACTTTAAGTAATATATATTTTTCAGATTTTAATTTAAACAATAATTTAATTTCTTATATTAAACATAAAACCTCTTGTTGCTTTTGATATCTTATCTTATTATGCATGTTTTTAAACTGAACTCTGTAAATCTATTGAATGAACTCATTTACTAAATATAATGATAAATTTATAAGAAAAATAGCTTACTGTAGAGCAGTTGGTACTTTATTCCATATTGTTCTCAGACTGACTAGTCCCATGAAATATTTTCATATTTCTTCTTGAAATTTATTTTCATTAAGGGAAAATTCCGACTATCCCAATTCTAAGGTGGAAAATGCATATTTACACAGCCCTGCCGGCATATATGTGATACTTTGACGATCTATGGTAAAAGAAAACCTGTGAGTCAAACCCTCATATTCCTTTAAATGTGGCCAGGTGATGGCCGAATGGCTAGGGCGCTGACATTCGGTTCAGATCTTGTGGTTTCGAGTCTCACTGTTGGCATGGATGTTTGTAGCTGTTCAGAATCAGCTTTAAACTGTAGGTTCCCGTCAAAATTGCACTCGTGTAGCCAAAGTTGACCGTAGCGCTTCAAAACCAATCCAAACCAAACCAAACTTTAAATGTGCTGAGATTTAGTTATTTTATCAGAAATATTTTAGCGTTAACAATGCTTTTACAGCATTTTGAAATCCAGGAACTGCATTTTACTTGATCGAAATCGCGTGAAGAACGAAATTAATATTTATTTAAAAGCAGAATTATGCTAAACAAATTAACCTAAATGGATGCCCATACAGTGATCAGTCACTGTTTGGGCTTTAAATGCCTGTAGTTATATCGATTTCTATTATATCCGTTCATTAACAGATATAGGATTCATTATACGGTTGTAAAACTGAGGCAATTTATGTGTGATCATATAGCTGTAGCATCAAAATATTTGAGAATGAATGAAAACGTCAGAAAACGTCATTATTACCACGTTTTTATTAACACGCTTTCTTGTTTGTCCAGTACAAATCTTGCAATCGATTTTTAACTAACGTCCCGACTAGCTGGACATTTGAAACTTTTAGAATAGCCCAGAACACGATGACAATGCATTGTTTTAATACTTTTAGCCATCTTTAAGCAGAAAAATCCGCAAGGTGGCACTTCGATCGAATTCAATGCCTGCTCTTTTGCGTAACGGCTTTTGACGATTTTGAAAACATAATACATGTGAATTTAGTTTGTTTACAAAAATATTGTGCGAAAAATTAAAAATAAATTATAAAAGTTAGCAATTTATAAAGTCTGTAGATAGTGGAAACGACTAAAATGGATTAAAATTAAATAAAAGAAAGTGAAAAGAATAATTAAGTTAAGGTTTGTGCTATTAAGAGAGAAAAGGAAAGAAAAATAAAAATAAGTACAAGTGAAAAATAATTAAATACGAAAATATTAAAATTGTGATTTGGCGAAATAAGAGGTCTTTCCAGTAAGTTTGGAGCAGTCAAACTCTTCGATGCGCAGTCCTTCCAAGGTTCTAACTCGGCTTAATGCGATGTAAGCCTGTCCCTTGGCGAAGAGTTTTTTTCCGAGGTACAAAACTGCGTGGTTCACGGTACGTCCTTGCATTTTGTGCACAGTGCAGGCCGATCATTTTCTTTCAAGTTGAAGGGATAATTCATAAAAAAAAAATTAAAAAGTATTTATTAATACATAGAATTGTCAAGTTATATGATTCAACAGAAAATTTAAAAACGTGGTATATAAAAAGCTCTTTTTATCTTGTAATTGTTTTTGTTTACAGCCATTAGAAAAACCACTATATCACAGCAGGAAATTTCTCAACTTACTTCCCATGTAGTAGATAGATGTTTTATTAGATATCTAGATGAATCAAGCGTGTGAACATTAGGCTACGCCAATTTAACTTTTTACCCTTTTTTTCTTTTTTGAGACGAGTCAAAAGAGGTAGGTGTCAAAATCGGAAATCAAGGAATACTCATTTTTCTGTGTCCATCAAAGTAACGCAAAATGCATTATTACTTTGAATAAATGAAAGCAAATTATAAAATTGCGGTATATTTAACTCTTAGAAAATGTCAACAAGAATGGCCTTCCATCTTATCTATAGAGCATTTGTTGAAGTCATGATGGTCAGTTGGGTTAACATCGTTGCCACAGTTAAGTTCTATCCCAAAGGTGTTAGAGAGATACGATCTTATAACCATTTTTCAGGAGAAAATGTATCCTATCCACATGTTAGAAAAAAAATCCATTTTTTTTCTATGGACTTCTACTGTAAAATTTGATGGTAAAAAACAATATTTTGAATTTACAGTTTTCTACTGCTCATGCATTGTCCTATTGGATAATGGCTCAAATAAACCTATTTTTTGGTCATTATTTAAATGAAAAGTAACAGAAATCATCGATTAAAGTATAAATTCTGTAGCTTGGATTTTATCCGTAAATTTACTTTTTAAGAGTATGTATTTACGAGAGTGTGTTATTGCCTTATCCTCACTCCCTCCTTTTGAGAGTTGCGCACTTGAATTTCACCAGGATCCTTGTGTTTTGTCTGAATTTCAAATAACACTTCCTGTAGCTGTATTTAGACAAAGTAAAAAGTATATCTTTACCAATAATTGTGAATAGGCATCTTGATCTGACGTTTATAGAAGTTTTCAGCTGTATTACAGTTACACTGTAAAACTTCTGTAAAGTATTGATACAAAAATAGCCAGATTTCTTACCCATAATCAACTTTTTATAGAATATAAAGGTGGATATTTAATAAGATCGTAAGCCCAGTATCCATCCGCAGAACACATTTTTATGTCTTGTACCTAGACATAATGTTTTCGTATTTAAATTTGTCCAGAAAATGGACTGAAAATTTTTTTTGTCGTTCGCTACCCAATCAAAGATTGTTATTCCTAATATTTTATTAACTTTGAAGAAACATATTATGCAGCTGTGAAAAACAATGCTTTGCTGAGAAATTTTCTCTTGGGTGGGGTTTGAAGTTTTACAATACCTAGTATATAAACCTTCTATAAAGTGCAGATGCCACTCCATTATATATCTTGTTGATTGGCAGGTAGCTCTGTTGTGCTATATTGGACAACATTTAGCTCGACAATACTTGCGCGATGTAGGATGAAAAATAAATATTCAGAATATATAGATACAAATTCTCTCCGGTTTCAAAGCATGCTGATTTTTAGTGACATGAAAAAGTTGAAGAATTAACTTATTCGTAGCACTTTTTCACATATATTGAAATTACTGTCTAAACCAGTGGTAGTAAATCTAGTCCCTACCACCCACTAGTGGGCGATTCAAGCTTTCCTGGTGGGAATTTTTGTCCGTTGTTACAAATTTTATTCTTTCTCCGTATATCGAATATACTACTAAAAAATTCGCGAGTTTGACTTTTTAAAATATGCTTTTGCAATTACTTTTGAATTCCATCTCTAAACTTGGATTACAGTAGCGATTCACCGGACACTTCTCAAAGAACACTCGTGGACGAGGGAGCAACGAATTAGCTCCGCGGCCTCCGAGACCCATTTTGATTTTCATATATAACTAGGAAAGTAAGTAAGGGATTATAGTACCAACTTTATATCCTTTTAATGCATATATTTTACTACATATAACAATGACAGAAAAAGAAAATAACCTTACAATTTTCTTGTATCAAATTATAAACACAATTGTTCCATTTTTTGGAGTCTGTAAAAAGTAGTCCTTATATGAGACCCCCATTCTACAACTCTAAAAATGAATAAGAATTACTGAAATGTTCGTAATAAACAAAACTGTACACAATAATTAGATAACAGTTACCTATATACACTAATAGGTGGAAAAAAAGGGACATTTTAAACAAATTAGTTGGTTTACACTAGAGGTTTTATTTACTATTTGTTCTTAGATTCAAACTTTTCACATTGTTTACAATTAAAAAGTTCGTCAGCTACACAATCTTCATGGGCCCACATGAAATACCTTTTACATTGACGCCACTGCTCTCCCGTTTGTCTTCTAAAAATAAACAACCACAAAAAGGCTTTAAGCTTCGTTTTCATCAATGCTATCATCACTACTGTCATGGAGAGAAAGTTTTTCATCATCTTCAATTCATCTGAGATCATCAAAGCTATAATTAGGCTTATTCTTTTTCTGTTTTTAACTAGTGTTGTATTTTCATCCATCCTTTTCATCAACTGGTTTGAACTTGTTGTTTGATCAATACCTTCCACATTGTCACTACTGCTACATGGTTGTGGATTTCGCCTGGGTGTCATTGCATCTGCATCTTCAGTGGAAACACGGCTGGACAACTAAAACTAAAATGCCTAATATGAGACCAGATCTCATATTAGGCATGCTTTAGGGTCTCATATTGGGCACTACCATGTTGCTGAAGACGCCAACGAATTTTTTAGGTTAGGATTGACGTTAACTTAAAAACAAACAGGCGTGTTTACACTCCACATTTATAGCTACTTATCCAATACTAAGAGTTTTAATAAGAGTCTTACCTTGAAGGTGAAAACAGCCAATGAAAATGGTGATGCAAAAAAGTCGACGAGCACACATTCAGGAAAAGAAATACTGCACCTTTGTGTGCGCTTGCAAACACTCGACTAACTCACCGATTACGAATGATGCAATAGACTACTGTTTTACGCTCCAGTCGCCAGGCGGCAGTACTTGATACGTCTTGTAAGCTGGTGTCTCATATTAGGCAAGGTCTCATATTCGGCATACTTACCCTATACAGTATAAAAGATAAATTTAAGTGCATATTTTTTGCAAACCCTCCCCTCTAAAATTTACTTCACACTTGTGTGAAATTGAGTCACTGCGGATATGCACCGGTGGCCAGTAAAGAAACTTTGCCATTAACAAAGATACAAAAGTGGGTGATAGGTATTAAGAGGTTGACGATCCCAGTTCTAAACGTTTTAAACTGAATAGATCAATATTCAAAGAAATGAAAATTGCTAATAGAGATATTTGAAGAATAATTATTGCAAGAGGGAAAAATTTTAAAACCTTACATTAAGTTTGATATATTGTTCTCGTTTCAAATTCAGCCCTATATAAAGCAAACATTACTTTCGGGATCATGAAGCCCCTTGATATCTCAGAAAAAAAAATTATATACTCATTTAAATACTAAATGTTAGGCAAAGACATTTTATCCACAATATAAAATTTTGTTTATTCGTATAATAAACAGATCCGATGGTGCAAAAGTTTAAAATTCAAAGTCAATAAAAATTTCATTGAAATTGTTTATAGTTCGCAAGTTATAAGAACTAAAAAATACATTTGAATCAAGGAAAATTACCAAAAGGGAAAGCTTTTGTACCCATCTGTCTACCACGTATCTCTTTCTTCCGTTACAGTGTCCTCCGAGATTTCCTTTTCGAAAAGCAAAATACGCCCACATTCAAAGAAACCAGCTATATTTTTCACAAAAGAATTTTAAAGTTACTTTTTTTTCTCTCTAAAATTGAAAAACGGATTGAACATGATTCTGAATTACTTTAAAAGAGAGATATTTTTCTTTTCAACGTAAATGTAACATTTCGGGACGAAAAATATTTTGTCGGATATTTGATTAAGCATATTTAAAGATGATTTCCTTTTTACGTTTTTAAGAAAAGGGAATCTATCATGTGTCAACTGCAGATAATACAGATATTAAGCCACGCTCTTCTGTGAAATGTTACTCACGCCTAATTTATAATAATTACTATGATAACTTTGTCTATATTGGCAGTCTAGTGAATATTAGTTACTGTTTCGTATGTAATACATTAATATTTGATGAATGTAGGCCTAATATGTAATCTGATTAATGTATGTTGTTGTTGTTGTTGTGGTTGTTGTTGTTGCTTATGCCCCCTGGCCAGAATGTATTCCAGACCTGGTCCATATAGGCTTGTGGGCTAAGGGTGCGGCCCCGCTTTATAATAGCACCACAAGGGTCGGAGTCCAAATTAGCCAGGTGCCACCTCAATTTTGATCGAGCGACCCCAGCAGTAACATCCGAGGGGAACGTACCTTTCCCACCCACTGACCTCAAAGAAGGAATTTCCTGTCTATGTATTTAACGTACCCATATGCGGCTTAGATACGAAGATTAATTCATCTAAAATAAAAATGTACTGTAAGATGGTGTTAGTTTGTAACAGTTTTTTTAAAATTTTTCCTGTGCCAGCTGATCAGTTTTAAAGACAGCCAAAAACGAAGAATTGCAAAACATTGGTACATCCTTACGTTACGTAATAATGTATTGCGCTGACCCGGATATTTCATTACCATTGAGAAATTAAAGTTCAAATGTGTCACAAAATTTTCCCACCGAGTGAGGCTACTTTGTGACATCTGTGTGTTTGCCTTGAAATCCAACAGAAAAAATTACTTGACACATAGTCAGACAGTAAAACGCTTTCAAAAGCTTGGTACACAATTACATATACCCATTACAAATGTTGGATAGCTTTATCTATATATATTTGACATCGAAGAGTCATCGGGTGCCCAGGGCAGCCATCAGTTCTTCGAAAAGATGAGAAAATTCCTGTTTCGGTAAATTCTGCTCCTTCGGGTAGTTTTTTTTCCCAGATAGTCAATACTTATTTCTCTCCAGTGGTATTTTAGAGGACATAAAAATGCAACATCGAGTGGCTGGAGGTGGGTCTACTTTCTGTGGGTTATTTTGTGACAGTGTCAATGTGTCACAAAGCAACCACGTCAACTTTCGATATTTAGGTTATGTTCTGATATCTCTCGGAAATATCACTACACAAAAGTTATATTGCTCCGCAATCTAACCAACATATTGACAGTAAAAATTAATTATTTTTGAAATACTAACACAAAATGCATAGCTTGTATGAAATTTGGATTATTTTCGTGAACCAAATGTTTATTTTACGAAGAAACACATTCAAATCAGGATTTTTTATTATTGTCAGAAGGGATTAAGAAGAGAGTCCATTTGGAGATTTTCAGTGGACGAGCTTTATACATTTGAAATTCTAAATGAGCTGTTATGGACCGTGTAATTTATGGATATTTGTAGTATCCTAAAATCTTTGTCCTAAAAAGCAAAGGGAAAAAAATTAAAAAAATCCATTAATAATTAGTGAGAGGAACTCTTAGAGAAAGTTCTTGAGGAAGTGTTGATCATTGTTTGAAAATATGTAATATGCATAGGCCAAACGCCTGATCCATTCCATGTACACATTCCATTTACGGCCCTACTCCTCTTTGATTGAATGAATGAAAGTATTTGAAATGAAAGACTTTAAAAATTAAATTTTCTCATATCCCCAGGGCAGTTTAACTGTCAGAGACGGGAGATGATTCTTTCTAATATAAAGCTCTGTTTTTAATAACTGAATGTAATTATGTATATAACATCTTAAACATTTCACTTTGTAACGAGATTTGTTACAGTGGAAAAAAATATAATAGTCTACAAGAATGTAAAATCAAAAGTACAATCCAATAATCCAATAAGTTCCATACAGAGGATAAAAACAATCGATGGTCTTCCTTCAATTTCGCTAGGATACGCAGAAGCTTTGGACACTGGCCACTTGGTATGTCGGACTGTATATCGAACTAGCTCTTGGCGCTGTTCTTTGCCTTCTCGGTAGTAAGGGCACTGCGCAAGATCCGAAATACGAAAAAATTACCATGTGTCACAAAGTAACCCCTGCAGTTACAAAGTAACCCCATCTTACGGTAGTTTATTTTATCATATAAGTGAAATACAAATGTCTCTCTCCCTCTTATGTTATTGTTGTATAAACTTGATAGGCAGGTGAAACGGGCTTTTCAGCTTTAAACAGTCAGTAAACTTACGACAGAATTCAGTGAACTTATTCAGTGAACAGTAGAAATGTTTATTATGGATCATCAACGAATGGTGAGCTTAATACGTTCTGATTGAACTCCTGAAAGAGTCTTGAAATACGCCCGAATAGTGCAAAATTGCAAGAGGATTGTTTTAGAAACAGGAAGACCAATGAAAGTATTAGACCTGCTCACACATCAATAGCTGCTCAATGATTAGAGGATCCATATGGATATCGGAAGCCACGACGCTTGCAGGATATTTTTTTAACATAGAGAAGAATAGAATATGTTAAGTGATTACAAGAGCAAACATTGTATGATAAACAAAAACTCACAATTGTATTTTCAAAATATTTTATTGTTACTATGACCTCTCTCCAATGGTACATTATAGGTCTGTTTAAGGAACTGGTTAAAAATATAAATAGTGGGAGCTATACAAATGTAAACGGTTATGTGATTTATGTAAGGATTTAAATTTTAATCAAATACAGTGTAAATAATATACAAAGCATAACAAAGTCCAAATAAAGTACCAAATCTATCCACCAGAAAAGTCAAAAGCATTCGGAAATTTTAAACTGTTTTTCCGCAACATTGCTGCCAAAGTGGAAAATTTCTCCATTAGAAAATTCTAATATTACTTGTATGAAAGAAGTGAAGGATGCTAAAACATGAGCATAAATCTTCTTGATATCCAAAATTATAAAATGGCTACTCATTTCGAGGTAATATTTATAGTTTTTCTTTGGTCCAGCAAGCATTAGATGTGATTGCCTCTATGGACAGTTCGCAAATACTCAATCACAAATTGTCCATACGACTTGTCTATATTATCACGACACTGTACCAACCCTGCTTGAGGTACTGTAATTATTAGTGGGTAACTAGTTGCCATTCTAATTTTTATCAGGGATAAGACGTTGTGTTTATTTTGTTTTAATAAATGAGTAGGGAATTTCCTTTCATCTTTGAATTAAAGCATAATCCCAAGAACTTTGCCATGAAAACCCTTTCACAGGGGTCCTTTTTGGTTTATACATTGTAATAGTATAAGCCAAAGTTATAGGAGGAAGTTCATGTCCTTCTGCCTGCTTTCCAAAATTTCTAGTTGGTTAAATTTTCTGATAAGTATTCCGGAGCGTTATTTCATCTGGGATCCCCATTCACAAAAACCTAGCACTTAAAATGTTTCTTTGATTTTCTTTTAAAGCTGTTTGTGGTACCTTTTAATACTAAGCAAGAGATTTCACCAGATTTTAAATGATTTCCAATCTATATATATAAAACAGTTCCGTAACTGACTGACTCACTGACTGAGTGATTGACTGAATGACATACAAAACACAGACCAAGCCGCTGGACCTAAAGGGCTGAAATTTTGCACGGCGATTCTTCTTATAGTGTAGGTGCGCACTAAGAAAGATTTTTGAAAAGTACTTCTTAGATGTTTTAAAATTAAATTTTTAAGCTGTTTGAGTAATTTTTTTTAGTTTGCATTTAAAATAATAATTTGAGAGTTATGAAATTTATATCACGAGGAAGATCATAAAAAGTCCTTTAAAATGAAATCTTTTTCGAATCTTTACCTACATTTTCTGATTTTGGGTGAATTTTTAAAGATTCAATTTTAGAATTTAATTTATTAAATGCTGATCACTAGATTTATTTTTCTGGTACTTTAAATAAATTTATCGTCACGTCCATAACAATGAAATAGACAAAATAATATTTTTAACCTTGCTAATGCGGCAGACTATTGAACATTACCCAAAAAATATTAAAATACAGTAAAAGATATGCTCCTCAAACTGTGCTATTTTAACTGTACTATACTCTTTATTTTGTCCTATTAGACTTAATTTGAATATTTTCTTCTACATTATTTTGTCTATATAAATATCTCTTGCGATTCTTTTATAAATATATTTATATATTTTTTTACATCAATTGTATACATTGATCGTGGTATTTATTATATATATATATATATATATATATATATATATAAATTTTCTTTTGGCATTAATTGCATACATTGACCGTTGCATTTAATTTGAATGTACTCCGTAGCGAAGTGCGGGTTTTCAGCTAGTTTAAAATAAATGATTAACTTTATTTGCTGTCGCCTTTCTATGTCAGTAGTAAGTTAGGTACAAATGGCCATTTATCTGATATAATCCGTAGGGCTGCTCAATCTTCCACTAATACACCCAAGGCATTCTAAATTAGGAAATAGATCGGGATGGATCGTTGTTGATTGCATGATAAATCAACAGTAGATAAAATAACATTACCATTAAGTACATTTGTACCAGATTTCCTAGACATTCATTTTGTCCCATTTCGTTTTAATATTTATATTTGTTTTCTCATATACCTTTATTTTAATGTAAATAAAACTTTAAGTAAGGAAATAAAAACCTCTTTACTAAATGGAACTTCGATGGTGGTTCACATTTGTCTTGAGTTATCTGTAGTTTAATCAAACAAATCCAAATGCATTATGAAATTATTAAATGTTTATTCGTGAAAGTACACTGTAAAGCAACAAAGAAACTTTAAATATGTGGCTTGCGAGATAAGAGGAAATAAATTATCAGCTGAAAATCCTAATATTCTAGAGTGAACCTAAATTTAATTTATAATACGTTAAAGTAAATTTTAAGTTTTAAGAAATGTACCTTAGAGAATTGCTCTCCTTTGAATACCGTAATTTGTGTGAGAATTTATTTTGCTTATTATAGAATGCTTGATATGACCACTTTGAATGAATGTAATATATATTAGTGCAAGGAATTTAGTAATACTAAAATGTCTAAAAATTTGAGTCTCATTTAGGATCACAAATCAGTCTCATTTTTGGTGAGAGAGCTTTTTATTCCCACTTGTCTTTTCGACATTCTCCCGTTCCACACCACAGATTTGTTAACTTCTTTATAAAGGGAGTACTATACAGGTGAACCAACATCAATGCCTACGAGGGAAGAGCACAAGAACGTACCTGCTTTAGTTGAGATTTGAACCTGAGCCCATTCCATGGAATTTCGTGGCTCTACCTCTATATGATGCTTGCGGCCTATGATGAGAGATGCAGCACTGAAGCCACTGACCAGCATAAGCGATTCATATGAAAGTCCAATCACACGGCAATCTGATCTATCAACTGCTTCCTAGCCAAAGGATAGCCAAAACTATCCCGGGGGTGGTAATGACTCAGAATTTATTATTCGCTATTTTAGGTGCCGTAGTAGTATCCCCTTTTTATACTTTTTAATTTTATTTTTGCTAGGGCGATGGTTTAACCTGGACAACCAGTTCACGAGGGTTTCACGAGAGCTGTCTCAACCCCATGACGCTGATTTAATTTATTGTGGGATAGAGGATCCAAGATTTCGTCTTTTCCCTTTCAAAATCAAATAGTTCCCTTTCAATTCTTTCAAATCTTCCAATTTGTTCATGGTTAGTTCCTGGATAATCGAAGCCTCGGTGCCCAAATTTCCTCCTTTTATTTGCTTTTTTTCCCTAATGTTTCCCGTTGCCAAGCCACCCCCATCAGTTGCATCACCGTTTAGTCCTAGTCTCTGAAACTTTCTCTCTTGGAACAATCTTGGTCTTCTTGGCCTAATTACGTTTTTTGACCAAAGATCTTTTAATTTTCGTCAGCCCTCTACTCGTTCCTCGCCCGTGATGTGGGTCTGGGGTTGGTGTGTCCTCTATTAACGAGAGTGGGTGGTCGTCTGCTGCAATTTATTTTGGTCAATAGAGATCTTATCTAAAAAGACATTGTAGATATCTCGAGCCCCAACCAGCTCTTTCGAGTCAAATTTATTTAATACAACTTTTTGTTATGAATTAAGCAAAAAATACCAAAACGCTTTAGCTAGCAATGAAAAAGCAAAAATAAATTAAAAAAATTTCAGGTAGTCTGTGACAGTGAAAGCATAGGTTTAGGTATATAAATAAATAATTATGATTTTGAATTAATTGATGGATGAAGATGTGGTTAGTACATTGCATGTAGAATAAAATTCATTTTGACTCCAAATGATGGAAAACAACTCTGGTTTAAAATGAAAAATTAATTTATTGATTAACACACATAATTCTATACAATACACTCCTACTAAATCTCATCAAACATTCTATACTCATCTCAAGTTATCATTACTTATTACAACATATTTCTTCTACCTTAAATACTCATTAGCATCAATTCAAATTCACACTTATTCTTATTCAAATAACTAATATTTGCTCATATTTGATTCATCACATTATACCAACTAACTCGCCTTTACGAATTATCATTTATTATCCGCTAACTTCTATTATCAAATTACTTCATCATCGCGCTCTATATTAGTTATGGACGGCTCCGCTAAGAGAAGCAATGACTTAAAATATGAAGAGGAAACAAAAGGACGGTACCTCTACAGAAGATTACTGGACCACTTTTATGGATATTTGGCACTCGCAATGAAGAATTTCGTTGCACTCTCACCGCACTGGTACTGGGACACATTCATCGTGGGTACAGGGCACCTTCAATCATTGTAGACACTCGGTACAGGAAAGTGGGGGCACTCTCTTCCCCGGGCTCTTTTGCATGGGCCACGGCTTACATAACTATCATAGGGCGTGCTACGTACATGCTCGTTAGGTTGATACTTCTTCTGTCTCTTACTCCTAACTACTCTCCTTCTTTTTTGCCTCGTCTATCTTATTTCATATTCCTTTTTCTCTTATTAATTCTGGCCCCGCCTCTTCCAATTCCACTGGCCATGTTATTCCTATGTCATCGCAATTCGTCCGTGGCTGCTTCTTCTCAATCCCCTTTTCACCAGTGCGCATCGAGGGCGGGATTTATAAAATTTTCCCGCTTCCTTAACTTTTCCCATGCTCCGACCACACCGACCATGGTGGTCTGTTTTATAACCATCATAAATTTATGTCTTCCCCGTCTTCTTTTCTTGTATTTGTTGCAACTCATTCTACAGACTTTTATCTTATGCTTTTATTTCTTCCTACAGGACCAATCTTCTGTCTTTAGAAATTTCGGTTTATTGTTGGCTTTTCTCCCCTTTTCTTTTTTGCCAGTCAGTTGCTTCCTTGCCCTGTTTCTTTCTTATATTTTGCAATTATTACTTCGTCCCGTAATTTTCAATTCTCCTGCCCTTGGCCTTGACACTATTGTCATATCCCTATGACATAGTCTCTTCTAACGAAACTACCGCCTGTTATTAACGTAGGATTACTTATCGTTGCTTACTTCTTTTGTATGTATATATGTAATTATGTGTTATGTATATACGTATCTACATATATGTACGTATACATATACATATATGTATGTCAAAATTTTCACGCATCTTGGAAATTTTCCGTTTAACTGTTAACTGCTTGTCCAAGCGATAGACTGGGTATGGCACGCTGCAAGAATTATAACTCGCGAGGACGTATGGACGGGCGGCTTTAGCGTCTAAAATTTTCCTTTTCGTAGGACCGTTTTGAAGGAACGTAATCCTACGTTAAAATTCTTTAGGTAAAAAAAAAATGGTAAAATCTCTAAAATCGATAAAAATTCAAAGAGGTTAATGCGTTATCTGGCACATACAGAAATCCAATTTATCGGTAGAGTTTAGTTTTATTGCAGTTTTTCAGTGATATAGTTAAAAACCGAGAAAGAAAATTACCTTTCTATTAAGGAACCACAAAAATATTCAAATATAAACTCTGTTTAAAAGAGCTAATCATTTTAAATTAAACATTTCTTATCAACGTAAAATTCATTGTGAGGTACATTATATCAAGTGTATAATCTCATTCTCTTCATTCCACTTTTCCTTCCACCATTCTTTGATAAATTTGCTCATCTTCCAACTGAAAACGTTCCTTCTGAATTTAACCAATGCACAGTAATTAGAGATGGTGACGAAAGCAACCGACCAAGAAGCTAAATTGGTCGATGATACAGTAAGACCTAATTGGTCCGAATGTAGCAATGGAAGTTCCATTCGTATATAGAAGGTTTCTGGAAGCCAAATTAGTGCTAACGTTTAGGCGAGGATAGTTTGGTTCGTAAACATTTTGTTGTATTAATCAACTCCAGTTTAGGTACACAAAACAGTTATATTGATTGTAATTTGTTAATTTGAAATTATATTTCGTTCAGAAATGCGATTTCATGTTATATCTACTGTAACAAGATATCATCACTACGATTGTGTAATTTTTATCTCTAATATAATTTTCCACTAAAGTAGAGAATAAACTATCTGTATGCTTATTTGAATGTACAGTTTTAAATTTTCTTCGGAAGATTTTAAAGCAAAAAAAAAAAATAATAATTAATGAGGTAAATGAAAGATCCTTTTACACGACATAAAATATAAAATTCAGAAAATAAAGATCCAGGAGTTCAAAGGAACTTAACGAAAGAAAAAAAATTCAATTAAGTCCTAGTGGTCTATCTTACGATGTGCTGGGTCTAAAATCTAAAACATTTAAAATTTATCAAGCAAGTAAGACTGCTCATATTAAGTGTATACTGTAATACGACCAGCCTTTGGGAAAATTCTCAAGATGATAACTTTTAATGAATCTTCAAAAACTTGGAGCTTATTTTTCTATCTAATTTCTTGACGGGTTTTTATAACTACAATTCATGGAATGGTGACTGCTCTGAATTCCAGTTTACGAAGTAACCGAGGAGTGTTTAAGGGAATGCAATCTGATATTTATAAAGCTTGTTGTGCGAATTCTTTCTAATTCAAATCTTGTAGTTTTTTAAGCCAAACTGTTTAGTAGTATATATAAAGATGTTGAAAAACGACACAAGGGACCTTGCTCTTAAAATTGACCCGAACAAACTATGTAATACGAGTGTACATAGACACACACACACACACACACACGCACATATATATATATATATATATATATATATATATAGTATATATTTGCAAATAAAAATTATATTCTGTAATCTGTACAATCTGAAGCAATAATTTATTTTCTAGTCTAAATTGCTCAAGTCTAAATTAATTTCAACAAAATAGAGCCCATTGAGCTGGAGATATCCCTTTATTTCAAAATTCCATTGCCACCAAATTAATTCGATCTATTTTCACGAGATGTGAGAACGAGAAATTAGCCTTTAATGACGTGAATAGACAAAACTATCGTAAGCCATCTTTCTTTAAGATATAAAAAATTTTATGTAAGGTATTTGTATATAAGGGATGAATTGATGGAAAACTGATTTTTTTTTGCTTGTTAGTGCTCTTAGATTTGTAGCAAATTGATTTTCATGGACACTATCTTTATTTGCTCCTTTCTTAGCCATAAATAAGCTTACTATGGTTTGCATATTATGAAACTGCTGGAATCTCCGATGTCTTGTAAGCAGAAATCTTTACGTATTTTAATTCCGTCATGTAGTCAAAATAAAGTTATCCGTTATGTAGGGTACCAGAGATACCCCATTGCGTTGAGTGCTAAAATGGGAGATGAACTCCAAAAAGATGCTAACCAGTCGACACGATATTACAAATAAACAAAAAAACTATTTACATTATTTTACAGTAATTAACTTTGCATGAATGAATTATCTATATATACGTATATAAAAAGAGACCATGTTCTATCTTCTCCTTGTGGGAGCATCATTACAGACCGAGTTAAATAAAATGAATTTCCAGTTCAACTTATGGAGCATTCTTTTTGGGGTAGATATGACAATTGAGTCACACTGGGGACCATTAAGGTTGCAGCAGCTCTCGGCGTCATTTAATTTCAAGTGAGGAAGTTTAAGGGATGTGGTTGCAGCTCGGGTGTCATCACACCACTCCTACTTCTGAAGTATTCTTCACTCACTCTCGTCTTACCTTTTTCTCCCTCTCTCTAAAAAAACTTTGGACTTCTCCCTTTTTCTGGCACATCCCCCCGGTCAGTCTCCACCTAAATTTATTCATGTTTCTCGCCTTTGATTCGTGGCAGGTTGATGCCACATCTTCCCACGGTTGACCCACATGGTATTCCATTTCTGAGAAATTGTAGGTCTCTTGTCTATTCGGTGAATTTTTCGCGGGTATGTTGTTCTCCTGAAGAAGTTGGGGTACTAGCCCTACCCCTCGGGGCATATTGGAGGGGCCTGCCCCCTGTGGGCGGCAGGCCCCTCCAATATGGCCGCATTACGACGTTGAAATGCATCGATGGAAAAGATGGCGATATCACATCCTGTTGGAAGTAATTGAAATGTCTTCACACCATTTTCCTTCACACCGTTATCACTATGTTTTCCTCTCGAGGAAAATGCCTCGTTTTAAAATCATTGTCAATATTGCCCATAATGTTCTCTCTCTGATCAAACGTGTTAGAAATTTAGAGAAAATGTGGCTGTTTTTGATATTAAATTTCACCGATGCATGTAACAGGACAGATATTTAAGTTTATTCCTCTCCCCCTTGCAATTTTAAAGATGAGGATGAAAATCTGGTATTAGGCAGGAATGGACAAAAGAGAAGGAGAAAGTTAAATGATACTTGATTAAAAACCATTTGTAAAGCCGAATAGAAAAATCCTTCTACTGTGTTGTCTTTCCTTATGTGTCGATGCTTTGTTCCTAGCAATATGCCAAAGTATCTAGCTTATACTATATTGTTCCTATATTGTTGTTATAAAGTTTTCAGACACCTTCGATTAAGCATATATTCGGAAATTCGCATATGGAAATCAATATAAGCTGTGCGTATTAGGTAATGCATATAAACATGATGGCTTAGTAAAGCAGTAAATTTCATTGTAAGGGTTCATCAACTAACTATGGCTATGGTTCATGAACTTACGGATTTCCTAAGAGGTATGGCAATAGGAAGCTACTTAAGCAGTCTTTACTATCGATTGCCGTTTACTTCTTGGGCAGTATGATAGCACTACTGAAGCGGAACCCCAAACTAAAGTGCTTCACAAATTGGACAATCAAGGCAAGAGAGGCTTAATGAGAACTCTAAATAGAAACTACTTCAGTGGCCGTACAATTCGTTGGAATCTGCATAATATCGGACACAATGGCAATTGTCTTCACGCAAGTCCCACATTATTCAGACAAAAGCCAGAAAGGGACTGTAGTATGTGGTTCTTGGACAATAAAGAGTGGAAAAAGTTTATGTGAAGGGATGATTAATGTTGCAATATTTTATAACCGAATGGACATTTCTGGGTACGGAGGCTATCAAAGAAGGGTTTCCTTCACTGCATTTTGTCAGTTGTTAAGCTGCATTTGCAAGGTTATAAAATCTGCTCTTCCCCCGCTTTTTACCTTCTTTTGCCATTCAAATTAGTAAACATCCCTCCAAAACACCTTGTACAGTATTTTATTTTTAATGATCGTCTAAGTTTGTATAGGGGCTCTGTGATGGTATGGGCCTGCTCCTGCTGGGAAGGGCTGAGTCCTTTGATTGTTTTGCTTTTAACTATGAAACCAGATAGGTCTATAAATATTTTATTTGATTGTTCACTTCCTAAATGTAAAATTATTTAGAACAGATTCTTGTGTCTTTCAACATCTCCTGGCCCAATACCACACATCCAGCTTTGTCATGGCCTGGTTTGAAAAACAAAACGTACAAAAAAAATCAACTGGCTATGTCCCTGTGACATGGAACTCGACTTTGTAAATATTTTCATTAATATACTGTTTTGACTCTAAAAAAATATATTTTCTAATCTCATAGTTTCGATACAGCATTAATTCGGTTAAATGCACATTTAAGTGTATCTGTTTTATTATATAAGTCCTAAAATGTATGTGTGCTTAAAATCATGCCTATGGTTTTTTTTGTACCGGTTTCCGGAAGAAAGGAATGTACCTCCCGGAGGCAGTTTAGCGTAACCTGTAACAAGGTCATCTGCACAGAAGGAAAAATGACTTGCCACCCTCTCGGCAGTAAGGGGACTTAACTTCCCCATAGCAACGGCCTAGCAACATCTTTTAGCCAATGATAGCTGAAAGGTGTTGATTGTTAGAGGACATTGTCTGACCTCTGCTTTTTCCGGTACTGGAAATTTTGTAGCGTTTTTTTGGTCAGTTGAAGAAAAAGCAGCGACTGAAAAGGACCTCGTGGTTGTCGATCTTCAGCAATTCGCCATTTTCTTTTTATGCCGATTCCTCTGGTCTACTTTAGTTAGACAACAGGATAATCCTCGTCAGACTCCAATGAGGGTGATGGTGAGTCATAATTAATTTGTGTTATATTTATCAGGCGAGATCACAGTAATAATTTAATATGTGTAACTAGAATTTTATGTGTTCTAATAATTTTTTTAATGTATGAAAACAATTAGGATGATGATTTCTGTAAAAATTTGTAAAAATTTGATAAAATTAATGTTAAGTAATATTAAGAGAAATTAAATGGTAACATTAGATATTAAATTTGAGTTTGTTTCTTTCAGTTATTCTCAGACATGTGTCAGAATGTTTTTCTCAAATTAATAATTTTGTAAAAAAAAAACAAACCACTATACGAAATTCTAATTATTACATGTTCTAACTTCACTTAACAGCCCCGATATCGGTCCTGTTCAACACGTACAGGACGAGCCAGAACACCGAATTCATCACCGACTGAGAACGGCCCCCTGTTAGAGCTTGATTGTACAGATTTTATTCGAGGTATGGAAACGAATCCCACCAGAAATCTGTCGAATGCATGCCCAGAAGAGTCAAGGCAGTCATTGCAGACAAATGTGGTCTAAGAAGTTATTGATTTTTAGAAATACAGTTTTGCTCTTTGCACTAAGTGTCCGATTACTTTTGGCTATATGGTGTCTTCACAAACGATACGCTCTGCCAGAATAAGAATTTTTCTCGATACACCCCGCTTACCATGCAAATGTCTAGAATATTTCTAGTGTAACAAGATATCATTATTACGAATGTTAGGAAAATTTTTATTTCGAATATCATTTTCCAGTAAAGTAGACAACAAACTATATGTGTGCTCATTTGAATATATATAGTTTTTATCTTTCCCCAGAAGTTTTTAAGGCAAAAAATCAATTAATGAGGTAAATGAACGTTTCTTTACATGACATAAATTTTAAAATTCAGAAAAAAAAATCTAGGAGTTCAAAGGAACTTAATGAAAGATAAAATTTTCAATTAAGTCTTAGCGGTCTATCTTACTATGTGCTGGGTCTACAATCTAAAACCTTTAAAAGTTATCAAGTGTATACTGTAATACGAGCAGCTTTAGTAAAATACTCAAGAGGATAACTTTCAATGAATCATCAAAAGCTTTGGTTTTTACAAACTATACACCGTCAGTATTTTACAATCGATATGCTCTGCCAGAATCAGGGTTATAATCGAGAAACATTTCTCTCCGGACATGTGTGCTGCACCATTACGCAACTTGTCTCTTTCAAAATGTACTTTATTACTTATGGAAATAACTTGATTTATTACAATGCTACCGTATTCCTGAATATCACTTCATTATACGGTATGAATTTAATACAAAAGAACTCTTTACACGTTTCTTCTGTTTCTTTAAAATTAATAATCTTGTTTTAAAATTTAATTGCAACTAGAAATGTTACCGGCTTTCAAATATAATAAGTATTTACGCTACTTATTTATATGTAACAAGAAACTTGAAACTGTTTACTTAATGTTGCAATAGGAGTTTGGCGTTGTCCAGGAAGCGTTTAATTAACTACTGTTTGATAAAAGTATGCGACGAAACTCCGTAACCCCAAAAATTTCGTTAATCAATTCTGAAAATAGAAATAATCCTCTTCTCGGAATGTACAGCATGTTATATTAATATGGTATGGAATTTTGATGCCTGACTAGTCATTAATTTCTATCATTCTATTGCTTTTAACTGAAATATCGAAACTTTTCTACAATAAATTTAATGGATGGACATAAGGGAACTGTAAATGAAATATAATAGGATATCGAAAAAAATAGACGTAATTAAATTTTATAGAAATTATTATTCTTTTTCAATTTTTAAAACACTAAAACCGAATTAATTCAAAACTCTTTCACGTTCATTAGAAATAAAATGCTGAACAAGGTGTTTCTGAAGGACGTTTACTAGACTGGTGTAAGAAATTAAGAGAATTTGCAGACTTGGTCTATTATCTCTAGAACTACTGTACTGATTTTAATGAAATTTGATATGTACATACATTGATATCAATACGAAACAAGTAATCATTCAATCATTCTAATACACACGCATGATCGTGCGTAACACTCGTTAGAGTCGGAAGGTATGAAACAGCGGTTACAGAATAAACAAAAAATGGGTTAATAGATGGGTTAATAGGGAGTATGGTCCCCTCTTACAGATATACAGGTGTCGCAGCGTGATTTCATACTTGAAATAAGGCAGTTTATCATTTCCTGTGGCAATTGGTCCCACTCGTTCAGGAACGCTGTATTCATTCCCTGGATGGTTCTCGTAGGGGGGTTGCGAGTTGCAATTGCCCTCCCCAGAGCATCCCAGACATGCTCTATAGGGTTAAGGTCGGGAGATCTGGCTGGCCAATTCATCCGGCGAATATCCTCACTCTCTAGAAATTCGTCGACCAGAAGAGCTCTATGTGGCCTCGCGTTATCATCCATTATAATGAACTCAGGCCAACTGCACCCTTGATAAGTCGAACATAGGCCAGTATCATCTCATCCCTCTACCTCTCACCAGTCAGGGACCCCTGTCAGACACATGGAGTGGTGTGCGGGCGTTTAGCTTGGCGCAGACAAAATCAACCTTGGACCAGACTGCAGTGGGGTAATGCTCTCTTTCCAAACGAATGGTGATCCCCCCTGGACACTGATTCTCAGCGTACCTTCATCTGGAGATAACCTGGTACCCGATACCTACCCTCCAATGTCCGCGAAATCGACCATTATGCCGGAGGAGGTTTAATGGTCTAGGCAGGCATCATGTTGGATGGCCGCACACTTCTCCATGTCTTTGAAAGAGGCACTATGACTGGTGTGAGGTATAGGGATGAGGTCTGGGAGCCCTATGTTCGACTTATTAGGGCTGCAGTTGGACCTGAGTTCATTTTAATGGACGATAACGCGAGGCCACATAGAGCTCTTCTGGTCGACGGATTTCTAGAGAGTGAGGATATTCACCGGATGGATTGGCCAGCTAGATCTTCAGACCTTAACCCTATAGAGAATGTCTGGGACGCTCTGGGGAGGTACAATTGCAACTCACAACCCCCCTCCGAGAACCATACAGGGAATGAAAACAGAGTTGCTGAACGAGTGGGACCAGTTGCCACAGGAAATGATAAACTGCCTTATTTCAAGTATGAAATCACGCTGCGAGACCTGTATATCTGTAAGAGGGGACCATACCCCTATCAACCCATCTACTAACCCATTTTTTTGTTTATTCTGCAACCGCTGTTTCATACCTTCCGACTCCAACGGGTGTTACGCTCGATCATGCTTGTGTATTACAATTATTGAATCGTTATTTATTTTCTATTGCATCAATGTATGTACATATCAAATTTCATTAAAATCGGTACAGTAGTTCTAGAGATAATCGACCAAGTTTGCAAATTCTCTTAATTTCTTACACCAGTGTAATTTGAATGACAAAAGAAGGTAAAAAGCGTGAGAAGAACAGTTTTTATAACCTTGCAAATGTTGCTTAACCATAATGTAGCCTAGCCATAAGGTACTCGGATCGAATCCCTAAAAGCGCCATTAAATACCTTCGTGTCTAGGTTGGATACGGCCACGTTGAATCCGTAGACTGGGAAGTCCCTCTATGAAGTTGAGAGTTAGTGGGAGAGGGTGCGATCCCCCAGTTATCACTCCTGGGATTGCTCTGTAAAAATCGAGGGGCACTTGGCTCATTCGGACTCCGATTCTTGTGGTGCTATTGTAAACCGGAGCCGCATCCCTCAGCTCGCTAGCCTCTATGAACCTGGTCTGGAATACCTCCGGCCAGGGGCATAAGAAACAGCAACAATATTTACTGCTTTGTGTAGTTCTGCAGTCATATCCATCGTCAATTCAATTATCCTACCTATTATAATTTCGTCCCCATACGTAGAAGAGCATACCTGGTGTAACATCAGCGATGGCGATAATATTTCTGAAGAGCTACTCAACAGCGTTATCTAGAAAGAAATCCTATTTAAATTTCCTTATTTGCCTGATTCGATTTGAAGGGACATCTGGTTCCTTTTCTAAGGATTCTTCCGAAACGTTGCCTAACTTTTTTCACTGCACAGGATCGGAAACGCGCTGCTATCAATGACTTACGGAAAAGCCTGTTTCACAAATCCTTTCGTCTAGTGTAGATCGTGTGTCTTCTAGCAGGTCCTTAGTCATAGTGTGAGTTAATGTTCCTCTGCACTTGTGTTGTGGACTCACTTACTCTGACCAAAACACAGTACATAAGATGCTCACTCTGTTCTATCAAGCGTAGATATTTTCAAATGGTGTTATGTATGACTGCACTTAGGCCTGTTGTTTGGTGATTAACTTACGCGACTAAAATTTATCTTGTTTCATTATATTATGGTACTCGCTCAGTTATTGTACATCATCCGATTTAATCTCTTTCCCCTGAGAAGTTGTACTCTTCCTTTTAAAATACTTGTTTTTAATTGTGTAGCACAAACAGGATTAAAACAGTTAATTGTAACATGCCATTGTACAGTTACTCTGAATGTGGCATTAAGTGAAAAGATTATATAACATATCATAATTTTGGTTTGCTACTGTATCATGGGAGAAAATTAAGTGTTATAATTAAGCGCAGGGTTTGAATATTTCTACAGAGAAACATGCTTACCATTACCAAGTACACATGATGCAACTTGAGATGATTTAATCCATGACCACGCCTCACTCGCTCACACAAGAGCCACACTTTAATGGATTGTTCAACAATTATGTTCTTTCAACCCTAGTTTGTTAGCTTAACAATCCCTGAAAGGGGTATGGTGCGTTCAACTTGGAGGCAATATTAGTGGTTAGTTTTATAGTAGTCATGCGTTTATTTTTTTTATAGAATTGCCATATTTTTGTTTACAAACTCGGACCTTAATTTGCAGCCGATACCATGAAACTACTACCAATACTACTATCGGCAACTAAGTCAGTATTAAGTCCAGTATTATATCCCTAGATAAAGATCAACGACATGGTTTCAGCTTTTCAGGATATTGAAGGTTTATTACATGGTTTGGGCCATGTTGGCAATTGGAAAATGGATTATTGGTACATGTCTAACGACCTATGAAATTCACATTGAGGTCTTTTAGCTGATAATGTACTCATCATGGTATTGTACTTTTCCTTCTATGAAAATGCAGTGTATCGAAGACAAATAATGATACTTGTCCCGATGCTTTCGGACAGAAATGGTACAATTGACATAATCTTTGCATCACTACATTAATTGGCTAAAAAGATTTTCCTTGATGTTTCCATAAGCACTTGAAAGATTGATTAGAAAAATATTGATATACTATTATACCGAATATGCTATTTTCCTCCAAAATTGTTCATTTATATATACACTCATGGACAAAAAAATTAGCGCACCAAGAAGGAGTCGTCAAAATGAAACGAAATTTTACATACGTAATGACTACTTTGATATAAGTAAATGATAAGAAAATCAAAGAAAAAGGATAATTTATTTCAGAGAAAAAGGCAAAAGAACGGAGGAGTTAATACTCCGTTGGACTCCCTCTAGCGCGAATTCACGATGCGATACGATCGGGCATTGAGTCATACAATTTCTGTATGATGTCTTGAGACATTTCGTTCCATATTTGCTGTAACCTTGCCTCTAGTTCGTTCAAACTCGTGGGATGCCCAACTCGTCGTCCCAAATGATCCCAGATATGCTCGATAGGAGACAAATCTGGGGATCGGGCAGGCCAAGGAAGGGTAGTAACAGCGCGGAGACAGTCTTGTGACACCTTGCCGTATGAGGCCGAGCATTGTCTTGTTGAAAAATGGCTCCTGGGAGCCGTTGCATGAGTGGCAACACATGTGGTTGCAGGATTTCATGAACATACCGCTGGGCTGTCATGGTGCCATGGAACAATACTAGGGGTGACCGTGTATTGTAGGCAATGGCACCCCATACCATCATACCAGCTGTGGCAGCGATGTGTCGCTGTACAGTAAAGGCAGGATTGAAGCGTTCACCACGGGCTCTCCACACACGAACACGATTGTCATCACTGCCGAGATTGAATCTGGATTCATCGCTAAAGACGATCTGGTTCCATTACGCTGCAGTCGAGTTTCCTCGTGCGGGGCAAAACTCCAAACGGAGGTTTCGATGGGTGGGCGTCAAGGGCAGCACACGTAATGGGCGCCGCGATACCAACTGTCCTTCAGCCAGGCGCCTTCATATGGTTCGAGAAGACACAGAGGCTCCTAGTGAAGGTGCTACCTGTGCCTGGATGGCGGCCGATGAAGCAGTTGGCTGTACGCGTGCATTTCTTACGATGTGGCGGTCGTCTCGACGACTGGTCTGTTGAGGGCGTCCTGAGCCTGGTCTTCGTGTACATGACATCTCTCGGGTCCTCTGGTCCCAACATCTCTTCACAACACAATCAGAGCGGCCTAATTGACGAGCTACTCACCTAGCTGACCACCCAGCTTCCATCATCCCGACGATTCTCCCCCTCTCAAACTGCGACAACAGCTTATATTGTCTTCGAACATGGCGTAATGGCATGTCTATCTCAGCTCTTCCTTTGTAAATCATTCAGCACACTCAAACAAGTGGAGTACGATGTTCAACGCCCTCTACCGGCTATACGTAATGCGAAATCATGCTGCATTTCTAATCATTTGCATATCTCCCCGACATGTACCTCCATTGCAAATTTCGTCACGATCCCGCAATTATTTCTTGGTGCGCTAATTTTTTTGTCCATGAGTGTATATATATATAAATATATATATATATATATATATATATATATATATATATATATATATATATATATATATATATATATATATATATATATATATATATATATATATATATACATATATATATATATATATACATATATATATATATATACACATATATATATATATATACATATATATATATATATATACATATATATATATATATATATATATATATACATATATATATACACATATATATATATATATATACATATATATATATATATATATATATATATATATATATATATATATATATATATATATATATATATATATATATATATATATATATATATATGTGTGTGTGTGTGTGTGTGTATTATCTCCCAAATTGAAGGTATCATTATAGAAAACATACTTGGTTAATCCTGACCAAACATGCAGAAATGTTGTTTACGGCATAAAGAGTCGCTATCGTATGTCAAGTAATAAAGAAGCATACTAAGTATTAAATTGGTAACCATAATGTATTGATCACAAAGTACAGGAAAAAAAGTTTGAATTTCTTTAAAAGAAAAGTTAATGCTAAATAAATGACTAAGTGATGAAATCTAATTCCTTAAATGCTGTAAATTCATAATACAAGAATTTACTTTTTCTTTAGATAAGAGATATAATGACAAATTCTGAAAAGAGATATAATAATAAATTTCTAAAGATAAGAGGTATAACAATAAATAAGGATGTGTATATTAAGTATAACTATAAATTTTGAAAAAGTATAATGGGTAAAACTTGCATTTTTCGAAACAAATAAAAAGTAAGGAAGACAAGAATTTACCTTAAAATGGAAATGTGCCATTTATGTTAAAATTTAAGGATTTAAGGCGTTGATTCAGCGAAAACGTCCCCTAGAATTCGAAAGAAGAAGTTGAAAATTAAAACTAGTGCTAAAAATTTAAAATTATCTTTAAAGAATTAAAAGAAAATCAGAATCATTGAAAGTTAGCAAACGCAATAAATTACTTGCAGACTTAATTTAATAAATTAATCTAATATAGATTATTAGAGGCAGAAACATCACTTTTAATTATTACTTATTTCAGAGAACGGTAGGACTCAAGGTAGGCACATATGTCAAGGCTTCTAATACATAAATCTGAATATGAAACAACCTCTGAAAGAGACAGATAAAACAAAAGATGGCTATTTATTTCAAAGTATAAAATTACCCTTTAGACATATATCCCCATGAAATTTGAGAGCCCTATAAAAAAAGAAACTTTATCGTATAATTCATTACATCCGAAGATATGGAAGTATTCTCTATATGGAATCAGGGAATATAGTGAGAAAATACTTGTTGAAATAAGTGAAAAAAATACGAAGTCTGCACGTGATCAGAAAAATTTATAAAAGTACTTTGAACCCTGTGTAAGATCCTCATCTTTTATACGACCGTTTTTATTGCTGTTACAATTGGGAATACTTCATCCCTTGTAGTATTGGGAAAAGTTGAATGTCTTTGGACTTTCAACTTCGATGTATTAGAAAATAATACATCGAAGAGATTATTATAGTAATTATCAGAAGAGGTAAAATCAGTTAAATTAAAACAAGTGGTTTGTTGCGTCTTTTAATATAATAATTTAAAATGTGATAAAAAGTATTGAATGTATTGCATTTCGTAAAATAGCATTGCCCATGGTAATCATTGAAAATCTACTGATGATAACAGTTATCGGAATGATTATTTCTGCTACTCTAATGTATTTTATGATAAAACTGAAAAAAATTGAAAATATGAAAAATAAAGTTGTGGTTACAATGAGCGTTTTACGCCCTATTTCTATTCATATAATTGTATATTTTGTCCTTTAATAATTTAAATAAGAAATGTCTTTTTATCAAGATAAATAAAAAGGATTTTTACACCCTTTACTTTCTTTGAAGATGTGTAAGCATAAAAGAATTTCATTTTATCTTAAAAAAGGAAATTGATTGAAGGAAGAAAATCTTCTTTGAAAATTATTTAAATATGTCAACCACAAAAACAGAATTCCGTTTTAATAAAAAGATAGATTGTTTTTTAAAAGTCCGTCATTATCATTTGAATCTTAAATTAAAAATCGGAAGCTTTGTTTGCGACATATTTAAAACCCTTTGAGGGGCGCCGTTTGCACAGTGCAAACGCTTAAACCTAGTCTTTTTTTCACTTGAATTCAATGTATTCCAGATAAATAAGCAGAAAATGTTTAGTACTGCCATCTGTTATCAGATTAAAGAAGTAAAAACATTTTTTAACCTTTCATTGGAAAATTTTCCAAGATTGTTTAGGTTAAAAAAAATCAGGAAAATAACTGCACCCTGCAAACGAGGGAGGCTGTTGCCCCTGAAAGGTTTAACAAACCCATTTCCTGTTGATTCTGGCGAATGTCCATCAAACTTTTTTTTCGATCTTAATCTCTTTCTTACAGAAAAAAATATGCAGTTTCAAGATACCACTTTTGAAACTGTCTACAAAAAAACTATATCCAGCTATATTGTGTAAGCACTTTATTACGCTGTTTCATTCCTTGTACACAATTTACGATAATATTCTACAAAGATTACCCTTGAAGATATAACCAAAACGGGGTAGAACCTGCCTGCTGAGCTCACTCAGCATATGTTTGATTCCACATTTGATAGAAGACACAAAATTACCTTACCTATGAGGATTAGACACTTGAAGACGTTTCTATTAATCATTTATTTTTTTAAGTTACGGGCCCTCGTACATATTTCAAACGACACATTCAGCTGGAAGAATAAGAGCGTGTTTTCTTATCACATAGCGGATACATGGTAACTCAGAGGTTTATTTTACACTAGCTGAAAACCCGCGCTTCGCTACGGAGTACATTCAAATTAAATACAACGGTCAACGCATGCAATTTATGCCAAAAAATAAATATATATCTATATAAATAAAGCAGAGTGTCTCTATGTATGTATGTATGTAACGTATACAAATCTACATTTCTTGACGAATCTGATTGAAACTTCGTATACTTATGTTTTGAAGCCTGGAGATAATTCTAATATAAGTTTGGAAGCTTTAAAATGCTTATATATAAATACAGTTTTTAAATAATATTTCATCTCAAGGCGTTGGAATCAATCATTCATAAAAACTGCGCATGCGCACCTAGATGTTACAAGGTAAATAATCGCATTGAATATTGTTGCTAACTTACGATTATTTACTTTCTGAAATTTGGTTATTAGGTATTTTACATATTGTGTTTGTACTTCAGAATGTTTAGTATACTATATTTTATATTGTTCTTAATTTTATAATTCACGATGTACTTTTAAAAGCAAAACAATTAGTATAACTTAACTAAAAAGAATCAGTCTAAACTTAAGCATAGTTTTGCGATTTATTTACGGTTAACTATGTTCGTGTTTAGCTATTCCATTTGTTTGTTTTTAAAAATGATTATTTAAAGGTTTTTTTTGTGTTTTATGGTAAAATAGCACTTACAAATTAAAAAAAAGGAACAAAAACTTACCTGTAAATAGCATATTTTTTCTATAAATTGGTCAATTTGAAGTAATTTTTATTGAAATTTAGCTAAAATGCCTATAACTGCATAAAAATCTTAATGCTACTATTTTAATTTCCTTCTCACACATGATACATATGACAGTTATATTCAAAATGACCTACAATCTTAAGAGAAAATTTTAAAATGCAAAAATAATACACGCAATTTTATGTTCTAATATGAAAATTTTCCCCAATTCGTCATTCCTTTCCTTATAAAAACAGCCCAAAATAGAAAAACTACAATTATATCACAGAAATATTTCAAAGAGTTGTAGACTAAATGTAAAATAGAAAAGTAAATATAACATAATTATATTTCACTGCCCTTCAGAAATATCCAATTATAACACAATTTCCTTAGCAATACAAAAACAAACAAAAGTGAAAACAGTGTGTGACTATCACAGAAATATTCCAGAGTTTCAACAGTAATCCGCATATTGGGAATTAACCCAGTAGAAAAGGATTAATGAAAAAAAGAAAACTAAACGAGTAATATTAGAAAATTAACTTTAAATAACTCCAAATAACTACGAAATAACAAATCCATGCGTTCACTTACCTTGGACATCTAGAATTAACATATAGTGGGTGCGCATGTGCAGTTCTTATGAATGATTGATTCCATCGTCTGGAGATGAAATATTATTTAAAAACTGTATTTATTTAGAATTATTTTAAAGCTTATAAACTTATCTTAGAATTAATTATCTTAAGGCTTCAAAACATAAGTATACCAAGTTTCAACCAGATTCGTCAAGAAATGTAGATTTGTATACGTTACATACATACATAGACACTTTGCTTTATTTATATAGATATATATATGTTTTGCCCCGTAAAATAGAAATATATTTATTGTATTATTTTAGTCCTTTTTGTTAAAAAAAATATGTTAAAAGCTGAATGCTTCAAAGGAAATATATTTTTCAAAATATTAATATGTTTACATTCGAATCCTTTTAAGTTAGATTCTCCTCATGGTTCCAATTCTTTAGAAATGTGTCCAACTTATAGATTTCGTTATACATTATTGGTACTATAGCTTTTTGCAATAAATGTCTTGAACTCGGAACAATATCCACCCTCCTGGAAATAATATTTAATATGTAATAACTATTTTTTTATATTATAATATACCTAACTGGTTTAATATTGTCAAATGATTAACATATTTCATTTTAATGTAATTAAATATAGTTAATTTTTTATATTATTAGTTTCACTTTTCATTTACATAAATTCAAGTTGAATACATTTAAAATTAATGCATCTTCCCCTCAAAAAAGCGGAGAATAGAATAAACAAACTGAAAATCTTTGCTCACCATATTTATATATGTTTAACCATACCTTGCTCTTATGTTTAGCTTCATCTCTATATTTTGACCCTTTGAACATAATGATTATATTAATGAATGTGTGAAAAATAACATGTTTGGTTAGATTAGTTGTTTGAAAACAATTGATATTGCATTTATGGTGCGTGGATCCCTAATTGCAGATTTCTATTAATTTTTACGTTTGTCAGCGGCTTCTACCTATACTTTAATTTTTTATTCTTTTCTAAAGAATCTTGCATTTATGGTGCGTGGAACTCTTAATTGCAGATTTTTATTAATTTTTTTGTTTGTCAATGCCTTCTAGCTATACTTTAATATTTTTGCTACAAAATCTTGCATTTATGGAGACATTTATTATGCAGATATTAATTATGGAGATGTTTATTGCTACAGAATCATGCATTTATGGTGTGTGGAGCCCTAATTGCAGATTTTTATTAATTTTTACGTTTGTCAGGGTCTTTTACCTATATTTTAATACAGGGGTGTCCAGCCCGCGGGTCGCATGCGGTCCAAAGCAAGTGTTAGTAAGGCCTAGAGTGTTAGTGAGAGAGAGCTCAAAGCGAAAAAAAAATTAATAGCCTGCCTTGATATAAAAAGTAATGCGGAAAGGAAAAAAAATGGACCATGTTATGCAAATCATCTTCAAAATGGTGAATTTTATGAAGGCTTGTTGATTGATTCATAGCCAGTTTCAGGAATTTCTTAAAAGCTTGGATGCTGAAAATGGCAATATTTTTAAGAAATAAGGTAGCTCAGTGGAGAAAATATTAAAAAGGTTTTATAGCCTACTTGATGATATCAAATTGTTTATGACATTGAAAAGTAATCTGTGCCAGAACTTTATAACTGGCTTGCAGATTTTGATAGATCTGAATGCCCATTTAAATGACTCAAACACCCGTCACTTCATGGATTTTACTTCAGTGCAAAATCCATGAAGTTGAAATTATGGCAAGCCAAATTAAATGTTAAAATTTTTTTGCGTTTCGAGACGCTGACCAAGCACAATTCTAAAAATGTTACAAAATACGCAGCCCTACTTTCCGATTTAGTACAAGAATTTAAAATTGATTTCAGGATTTTGGGGAAAATAAACAATTTTTTTTGGCATGTTTTCTACTCTATTTGCAGTCGATATAGATATAATGCTAGCAAATTGTCAAATGGAATGCATAGAGTTGCAATCTGACATCTAACTTAAAGAGAAATTCAATCGAGTCTCTTAGTTGTACTCATAAATTATACCTGCCTAGATATAAATATCCTTCACTGCATAGTCAAGCGTTATTCTGGTCATCAACGTTTGGAAGCACGTACATCTGTGAACAAATATTTTCAAGAGTGAAGCACACTAAGAGTCAAATTAGAACCAAAATTTATTTGTTGTTTTTTAGTATTGATGTGTATGACATTTCCCATCCCTTTTTTATACTATGTTATTTATACTATGTTTAATTTTTCATGCAGAGTTCACAAGGCAAAAGACAATTTGACATTTTTACTTTTCAGCTTTTAGTGATGAAAGGCTGAATCTACCTAAATTCTGAGATGTCTATAACATTTCACATGTTTTCTTCCTATGTTATTTATACTGTGTTTAGTTTTTAAGCTGACTTTGGTTAACAAACATTCATATTGAACCCCGAATTAAGAAATGAGAAACATAGTTTATGAAGGTACTTGAGATAATATTTGGATCAGTTTAATTTAACAGAGATTTATATGGAGTTTAATAAGGACAGGATGTTTCTATTATTGCTACAGAATCTTGCATTTATGGTGCGTGTAGCCCAAATTGCAGATTTCTGTTAATTTTTTCATCAGTCAGTGCCTGTAACAAATACTTTAATACTTTATTTATATATTTTTTTGGCTACAGAATCCTGCATTTATGGAGGTATTTATATGGACAATTAGACATTTTTACTTTTAAGCTTTTAGTGATTTATTATAAATGTATATATTTTATGATATTTATACTGTTATAAAAACTATGTTATTTATACTGTGTTTAGTTTTTAAATTACTTTTTGTTAACAAACATTAGACAATTTGACATTTTTAATTTAAACTTGCAAAATGAAAGGCTGAATCTACTAAAATTCTGAGATGTGTATAACATTTCACATGTTTTTTTTAAATGTTATTTATGCTGTGTTTACTTTTTTAATCAATTTTGTTTAACAAACATTCGACAAAATGACATTTTTACTTTTCAGCTTTACTTTTTAAAACTCTTAACTTTCCAAGAGACAATTTCACATTTTTTCCTTTTCAGTTTTTAGTGCTTTATTATAAATGTATATATTTTATGATTTACTTTTCAGCTTCTTTTGCTCGAAAGATGAAAGGTTAAATCTAGATGAATTCTGAGGAGTTAATTATAAATGTATATATTTTTATATTGGATTTTTATTTATTATTTGGGTGTATAACATTTCACATGCTTATTTTTTTGTTATTTATACTGTGTTTAGTTTTTAAATTGATTTCGGTTAACAAACATACGACAAATTGACATTTTTCCTTTTCAGCTTTACTTTCCAAAAGACAATTTGACATTTTTCCTTTTCAGCTTTTAGTGGTTTATTATAAATGTATGTATATTTTATGTTTTACTTATCAGCTTCTTTTGCTCCAAAGATAGAAGGTTAAATCTTGCTAAATTGTTTAGATTTTAAATTGATTTTGGTTAACAAACATTCCACAATTTGACATTTTTACTTTACAGCTTTTAGTGGTACAATGATGAAAGACTGCATCTACCAAAATACTGAGATATGTATAACATTTCACATGCTTTTTATTTTTTTTTGGCTATGTAATTTATACTGTGTTAAGTTTTTAAATTGATTTTGGTTAACAAACCTTCTTAAAATTCCGGGAACGCCGGGTACTTCAGCTAGTATTTATAATAAATGCGATGATCAATGTATACAATTGATGTAAAATATATATCTATCTATATATATATGTTTATAAAAAATCGTAAGGGATATGCAGTTTTTTTGGATAATATCCAATCGTCTGCTGCATTAGAAAGAGAAAAAATATTTTATTGTCTATTTAGTTGTTACGCACGTGACGATAAATTTATTGAAAGTACCAGAAAAAGAAGTCACGTGATCAGCATTTAATAAATTAAATTCTAAAAATTAATCTTTAAAAATTCACCAAAAATCAGGAAATAGAGCTAAAAATTCGAAAAAAATTTCATTTTGAAGGAATTTTTATTATCTTTCTCGTGATATAAATTTTATAACCCTCAATGTATTATTTTAAATGCAAACGTAAAAAAAGTTTAAAAAACAGCTTAAAAATTTAATTTAAAAAAATTTAAGAAGAATTTTTGAAAAATCTTTCTTAGTGCACCCCTACACTATTAGAAGAATCGCCATGCAAAATTTCAGCCCTTTAGGTCCAGCGGTTTGGTCTGTGCGTTGTATGTCAGTCAGTCAGTCAGTCAATGAATGAGTCAGTTACGGAACTGTTTTATATATATAGATTATCGGAAATGTTTGTCTCAATTAAAAACCACATAAGACATTCGAACTCTGCTGGTTCAGGTAAGTAACAACTGGCATGACGGTTTGAAAGGGAATGTCCATTCTCAGAACTGCCCTTTCCATTCTAGTCACTGATTGCTTTCCTAGAATCATTTTCTCTTAGATTCCAATCTGCATACAGCCTTTGAAAGCTGACGGAATTCCATTCAGAAATTTCTCCATCAAATACCAAGGTGTTTGCGCAAGATATCACCAGTGCTTTGGTGTTTTTGAGTTCAAAATGAAATTCATATGAAGGATAGGCTCTCCAGTTTCTTTTTTTATTATTATAGATTGATTGTTGATTTTTCCAAGGTTTCCGAAGCAGAATTATTTGTTTTGGGATCATTTTTAACAATTGAGTAAAGAAATTTTGAGAGCTAATTTACATGTTTTTATTAACTCGCTTTCATGTTTGTTTGTGTGTTTGCGTGTTTGTGTGTTTGTCCAGTTCAAATCTTGCAAATCGATTTTTAACTAACTTCCCGACTAGCTAGACATTTGAAACATTTAGAATAGCTCAGAACACGATGACAATGCATTATTTTAATACTTTTAGCCTTCTTTAAGCAGAATTAAATTAATTTTCAATTATTTTCAGTTAATTTTGCTTTGTAGACTGTTGCAGCCATCTATCGTCCGGTACGGGAACGAAAAGTTAAACGATAGTTAACTTCCATTTAACTTCATTTTCTTTCAAGTTGATGGGATAATTCATCAAAAAAATTTAAAAAAGTATTTATTAATATATAGAGTTGTCAAGTTTATGTGATTCAACAGAAAATTTAAAAACATGGTATATGAAAAGTTCTTTTTATCTTGTAATTTTTTAGAGTTAAAAATGTAGTTCCAGTTAGCATAACAATGTCGTTTATTAATCTTTTGTTCATCGAATGTTGAACTTAAAGCTCGAGTTTATATTAAGTATCGCTAAAGAAAGAATCTCATCATTTGAATTGCTGAAATTTGTGATATTACATTTTACTGCCAACTACGAGTAAATGCAAATTGTGATAGGCGTATTAGTTACTAAAATAGGCACGCCTCTCTTATTTATTAAAATATAATCAAGAAAATTGTTACCGCATCTTGACTTTTCCTCTTTACCTTGGCTACTTTAAAATAGAATCAAAATTTAAGGAACACTATTAAATTTTAACTAAGAGATTTATTCAGCATTTTTCAATTCCTAATTATAGCAAGCTATCCAAATTTAGCCAATTTGTCTACAGAAAATTCAGTTCTTAACTTGATATTATCTAGTTCTCTTGCTTAGAAACAGTTAAAAAATATTTAAGTAAGTCTGAAAATTATGAAGATGCTACATTAAAGGGATGACTCTTTAAAGTGGATAAAAGATGAAAATGAAAGATCTTAAAATTTATGTACTTCAGTATACATTAGAGGATTTATATTGCTAAGCAATCATCATCAAATATTGTAAGATAAAAAGTTTTAAGTAGTTTAAACCATTATACGTTTTAAAAGCTTCTCCCGTGCAGTAAATAGAATACTGTCTCATCTAAGAAAACCAGCTAAATAGTAACTAAGCGAGCAACGATATATTTTAAAACCATTGAATCATTTGAATACTTTTAAATGTCAACAGGTCAGAAGCTCAAACTTTTATTTCATGAACCAGCTTTTCGGTATAATTTATGTTAAACCCCAGAGAATATTTTAATGAATCTGCTATAAGAGGAAATGATTCAGTGAAGAGCAATTCTTTGTCTCTCTGTGAGCTATAAAATGGCAATTCATGTGAATAAGTGCTGCCGAAATCGTAATGCAAGTTCTTGGAGAGTTGTTTTATTTTCCTCTATGTACAGAGCTGGAAATTAATCCTTTTGATTAAAACCCCCCCCCTTTCCAAGAATTTACGGTATAACGGCCTTTTCAATTTTAATTTCAGTGGTATTTCCTAGTAAGGGTAATATTTAGTCTTTTTGTTTAATCCTGGATGTGTTTGACATTTAAATATTTTTTTTAACTGTAATAGCAAGAGGAATCATAAAAATAGTAAGAGTTAACCTTTTCGTTACGGGGTGGGATAGCATGTATCCCAAGATAATGGCCCAAAAATGAGTATACATATATATGTTTATATATATATATATATATATATATATATATATATATATATATATATATATATATATATATACATATATATATATGTTTATATATATATATATATATATTCCGCTCTGGCGCTCTCTGCTGACACCCGTCGCCTTTAACAATTATCTCTGTAACCTTGCCAGAGCGAGATAAGCGCTTGGGTATATAGAACGTGTCTGCGCGGAATACAGAGGGAATACGAGAATACGGGAATACGGGAATACGAGGCGAAGGCGAGAGGAAGACGAATGATGACGCCATTTTAATGTGTTTTACCTGCATGTGGCGGGGAGACTTCTGTTAACGACTATTGTTATCCTGTGAACGACTTTCAGCGACGTATTTAAAATTAGTGTAAAGTACCTATTATGTGTTATTCGTCAAATGTATTGTCTAGTGTAAATAATAATAATTGTATCTGTGTAGCAGTATTCGTGTCATTAGAGTGAAGATTCGGATGATCCCCTAAAACCCCTAGACACCAACCTTTCCTTGCACACACACACACACACACACACACAGATATATATATATATATATATATATATATATATAACTCCTTAATAGCCGTTCTTACGAAGGGGTTATGAAATTTCCCGTTCTAAAGAGGGAATCGGAAAAATTGGCGTCGTGATCTAAAGGTTAAATAATATTACATACTTTTCATTTTTTTAAATTGAAATTAGTATTATATTTTAATAATCTTCCAGATGTGAATGCATTTCCATCCAATGAATCAACAGGATACTCATGAGGATGTCTTCCACTGAAAATCCTATGACACTTGACAGATCGATTAAAATCACGCTGCTACCATCCTCTGTTGCAGAATGTTCAAGATAATCAACCAGAGGCATCATTTGATAATTATGTGTAGATTTGCAGAGTGTACTTAGAAACAGCGTAAATTTTCACATCATGCTTTACACCAAAACTAATTCTCATGAAAAACAGAGTTTCTCCTATTAACTAAGTCTAATTATTTGAACACGGAATACCACCTAATAATATGGACTTTTACTGAATAAAATAACCGTGCTATGAGGAAGTATTTCGAATTAAATTATGTTTTGTACCATCACCGTTTAATGGTTCTTGTGGATGAATTATTCACAGTGCGTTAGTGATTCGAACTATTTCCGCATACTGAGTGGGGCTCAATGTATTTAATTAGTAACGGTTAATTGCAAGTTATAATCTTAGTGAAAAGCTCAGAAATTGCTTACTGAGGATACATATGAAACAAGCCACATCTTTAGATTCAGGCTCAAATAGCTAACTTTTATCTGTATTAAAGAAATAATCATTTTTTCATTTAAATGAATGTAAAATGCTTTGGGAAAAATTAAAACTCAAACTATCAAGGTTGAGTTTTGTTTATGACACTTATTCTAATGCTTTTTTAAATAGTCAATTTTATTTCACTAAGAACTGAATGTAAATTAGCTTTTGTGATTAATCGAATAGGGTAACGAAAAAGAACTCAGCTTATGTTGAATTCAAGTAATGTGATTTGATAAAATAAAGTTTGTCAAAAAATCAAATGCGCAGCCTTGTTTTTACTCGATACCGGATAAACGTTTATTCAAGAGTAATGTCACAGAATATTGCCATATACCGATGCACTAGGTTCAGTTTTCATGTTTATAGAGAATAGCTTACTTCTACCCAGACTTGGGTGTATATAATTTGAAGTGGCACTCTAAATGAATTTGATACAAACACAGTTTATACATGAAACAATGTTTATTGAATTCGTTGCATATATAGAATTTGCTTTTACAGCAATAAGCATACGTACTACTTGTACGGAATATAGATTAACATTCAATAGAACTATACTTTGCAAATACTCACAAACCAGCAGAAAGTCAAACCAGCAGTACTGCCACGTAAACTTTGGGCCCCCTAAGCACTAGCGCAGGATAACACCTGGAGCTGCCTAACTCGTAGCTCCCTCTCGCTTATCTATCAACCTTAACAAAACCTTTTTCAACCTCTGTATTAATCAAGCTGCTTGGTATTTATACCAAGTGCGTATGCCGAAATTACCATATCTCAAGCAGCTTCTTTAATTCATTCACTCAAAAGTTCGATTCTTGGGAATCGAATCTTATGTATACCATACATGTTTATCTCTAGCATTACAACATGAAACCTATAAACTTGTTTCAGCCCCTAACTGTTCTACGAGTGCAGTATGACCAATGATCCATTTGGAGATAATTCATTTCCACATGAAAGACTCGTTTCAAAAGTTTTAATGTATGACAACCTGATTTCATAATACATTTTACAAAAGGAGCAACGATTTATCTCACATCTTTAATTTCTAAAACCATTTAAATTTCTTTGATAAAAGGAAACGATTTCCATTGTTTTTCCATTTACCGGGACAGTGGGACTTTCAAACCTAACTTTTTTTGTTTTGAATGGATTTGCTTGAAATTTGAATATGTGATTAGTACCATAGATATGTAAAAATGGTTAAAATTTAATGATGAAATATTAATAATTTATGAACTATGAATTAATAATTATACCAGAAATTGGCCTAATTTAAAATGTCCCATGCGCTTTTCTTTTGCATATAATATGGTAATTTTTATTTACAGGATACCTTATAGAACTAACAATGAAACTTATTGCTTGTTATAAGCATTCATTAAGAACATAAAGGGAAAAAAATAATAATAGTGAAAACACCTTTTTTATTAGGCAAAATTCCTATAAATTATCTTTTCAAGTACAAAATTTAGAAATTCTGAGCTACGAAGCATAATTTTTTTCAATAAGTTTTATTTTATATAAAGTTAAGTAAAGTATAATACTTAAGTTTCAAAGGAATACGATAATTAGAAATGCGCATGGGACATTTTTAATTAGGTCAATTATTGATATAATTATTAATTCATAATTCATAAATTAATATTTCATCATTAAATTTTAACCGCTTTCTATGGTACTAATCACATATTCAAATTTCAAGCGAATCCATTCAAAACAAAAACGTTCGGTTTAAAAGTCCACTGTCCCCTTAAAATGAAAATAATGATAGAAATGTGTATATTGGTATTAAATGTACATACGCTGATAGTAAAATTATAACAGGTCACAATTTTATACATACACACACACACACACACATATATATATAGAAGAAATATATATATATATATATTTCTTCTTTCTTCAAACTGATAACGACTCCTTCATTTTTGCATAGTCTATTATCTAAGTAGAGGTTATTTATTTTTATCGAGTAATCAAGCATTTTAAAGTTGCTGGAGAGCCAAGGTCAAAGACTTTATCTACAGTAGTTAAGTGACAATGTTGATCAAATAATGTTCAGCGCAATTAGAAGTCTTAAATCAGGCTCTTATCACTAAAAATTAATTTAAACATAAAATTGATAACACATAATTTAAACATAAAATTAATTTTAAACAGTTAAAATTAATAAAGTGAGTGAATAAAAAAAGAAAAAGAGTTTAAAAGAGAGAAAATTGAAAAAATAATTTTGACAAAATAAAATTGGAGTCGTCGGGTTTTGAATCCGGGTCGAACACTCAAAAAACGTGAGAGAACTGACAGAACATCAGTGGGACACCGTCTCAACACTTACAGGAGAGATTAGCACGTAATGAGATAAGTGAGAAGTTAGATGAAATGATGAGACAAAAAAAAGGAAATTAGGAGTTCAATATTAAAAAAGTAATAAGGGTAGAATAAATTAATGTTAGCTGTGAAGGAGAAACGCCGGGGGCATTTTTGGTTATTTTCGGAGAGAGAAATCGTAGTCTGGGAATCTTGCAATTATCTCATTACGGAGGTTAGGATTTGAATCGTAGAATTCCTTAGAAATTTCATGATCTGTTGCAGAAAAAGATGAAGTATTAAGATCTCTTCGGATAGTTTGGTTAGACATAAAACGAAATGCACGGCAAATATGCTTTAGGGTCTTATTTTGGAGAGATATTTAATATTTGCTTTGGAGGCATAATATCAGACAGGAAAGGTGTACAGAGCTGCTGGAAGTATAACTTGTTTTAAAAGTATAGTTTTATTTTTAAAGGGAAAGTAGTGGTCAAAAATAAATTACGAAGTTTCTCGAGTTCCAAGTTTTCCTTTTTGCCATGTTTTTATTAACTTGCTTTCTTGTTTGTGTGTTCGTTTGCGTGTGTGTTTGTCCAGTACAAATCTTGCAATCGATTTTTAACTAACTTCCCGTCTAGCTGGACATTTAGAATAGCTCAGAACACGATGAAAATGCATTTTTAAAATACTTTTAGCCATCTTTAAGCAGAATTTTACTTTTTTTTTATTATTTTCAGTTAATTTTGTTTTGTAGACTGGGGCAGCCATCTATTGGCCGGAACGGGAATGAAAAGTTTAATGCAAGTTAACTTCCATTTAACTTCCAATTAACTTTCCATTTTTCATTCAAGTTAATGCGATAATTCATCAAAAAAATTTAATAAAGGTATTTATTAATACATAGAATTGTCAAGTTTGTATGATACAACATAAATTTAAAAACATGGTATATAAAAATTTCTTTTTATCTTGTAACTATTTCTATTCAACTTAAAGGTTTTAAGTTTTTTTATTCATTCGCTAACTTTGTGAGCCCCAAATTTTAATTGGTGTATAGATATAATTAACGATGAATTAACCTAAGTGGTATTTATGCCTCCTATGATTAAGGATGGGTCTATTTTGCGAAGGTTATGTTAATTATGTACATTTCTCATCATTAAATAAATAATGTAATTTAATTTCTCTGAGGCTGAGTCATGTTGTTTCTGACTCTCAGTAAATGTTTAAAGTTTTTAACTTTTCAGCCCTTTCCCTTTATAGGTTTTAACTTCAATTTTCAAGCTTTTGTTTTTCAGCTTTTTCTTTCAGATTTCTCTTTTGCTTCGGGAATTTAACTTCATATATTTTATATTGATCCGTAACCCATAGAACCTGCATATTTTGGATATTGCACAACTACACAACGCATTTAACATCTAACATAACCACTAAATGACTTTTATAACGACTTTCCTTTCAGATTTCTTATGTTTGTTAATTGTTGCTAATTGCTATACGAATCAGAACCACGCATAATGTTGCTTATTTCTATTTTGTAAACCCAACAATTGGTGCTAAACTGTCTACGAAAGCTATAATGTTGGGGACTCTAAACATTAGTGTCATCAAGGAAGAGAGTGATTCAATAAAGAATAACGCATTCAGGAATTTTGTTTAGGGAAGTAAGCTCATAGAGCCATAATTTTGAGGAAATTTCTGGCCAAATCCAGGTTTAGAAATAGAACTAAAAAGTGCAGTTTTCCAGCATTTAGGAAAATTATTGAATTTTAGAACAGCGTTAACAACAGCAGTAAAATACATTAGAATATTAAAAGGTTGATTTTTTTTGAGATTTGTTATTAATTTGATCGTTGGGTATTTGTAACTTATTTCCATCTTTTTACCATCTCCATATGAAAACAAAATCTTCAGTTTCTTCAGAATTTGAAATAAATGTTATAAAACGATAATACTGTGGCGTCACGGTAGGTGGTTAAGGCTAGTCTCTGAGGCATTATTTTAAAATTATTGCAACTATTGGATCCATGACTAAGAAAGACAGAGTCCTAATTAAAATGCGAAGGCCAATTTTTAAAACAAAAACTTAACAAATTTATTTACAAAAAAATTAACAATAAACCAGTGCAACATATTCGATTAATTTACGTGCAGATTTGCAATGCACGATCCAGGACCCAGCTTGGTCCAAAAACAGGAGCCTTACAAAATCACGTCTACTCGGGGCGCATCCTATGCAGCGTCTCTTGAAAAAAACACCAAGTCTCTCCCTCTCGGCTTGAAACTCGGGGTCCGTCTTTTTAGAATTATTTTGCTCACAAAACTGGGAGGGCCGGCAGATTATCGGCTGACAGCTCTTCTTAACGCCGAAATTTTATTACTTCTAGTCGAAATCGCATAGAGCAATTGCTAGGATAAGACAGCTTTACGACTATGGTGGGAGACGTTTGCTTGTAAACCTGATATGCATGGGCTTAACTTTCAGGCCAAAACTCTCGCGGCATTTGTTGGAAACGTTTTTTAATCCTCCACGTGTTAAAAAACGGTGGGAACTGGCAAAAAATATCCCGATAAACACACAGCTGTGAGTCGTGCCCCCTGTGAGGTCTTGGGAAAAATAACCCCATACTTCCATTATGCTACAATACAAATTACCCAAGTTACAAAAAATTTATATTGCACGATATAAGAAAATAAATGCATTTTAAATAGGATCTACTTATTTTTTTTAAATAAAATTTCTCAGTATTTTAATCATATTGCATATCACATTAGGAGTCTCGTGAGCAGTGGGCACAACTAAACACTGTAATCAAAATATTCTCTTTTTGATATACTTTCCTTAATGCAATGATATTCAAAACTAAGAAATAAAGCTATAGTTTATAATCTAAATAAAAAGTATGGAATATGAAAACTTCAATGCTTAATTCTATTATTAAAAACTTTTATCAATAGCATGGAAGTGAAATTAGCAATGTTTTGAACATTTTCTTATTCAATGTGTTGTAAAGGGATATTTCTTTCTGCAACCTTAACATACTGCCATAATGGACAAAATCAAATAAAGACAGATAACAATATAAATCAACAAACCAAAATTTATTACTGCTCAACTGGAGCGCTCAATTTAGAACGTAGGAGGAAAAAATATTAAATTCACACTTGTATTACACAACACTCCAACCTGGAGCTCACATAATTAACAAAATGTTTAAATCCTGATTTCTATTTCTGATGGTGTACCCTAAACGATCCCTTAGGGTTTGGGGTGTAGCTGTGCGAATGGGGCTCGCAAGTCCTTTCTCACTGAAAGGAGAGTGAGGCGACTCGAAAGAGAGTGAGAAAGGGATATTGGGATCTTAAGGGAACAAGGGACCTTCAATCTCGTTCTTCTTTAATTTTCAATATTTTACTCTATATACCACATGAGTATAATTAATAATCCTTTCTACTACATTGAAGATACTTAGAATTCAAAAATAAGTATTTTGTTGAGGTATTATACCTGTTTATCAAAAAATTCTTCAAAAATGCTAGAATTTTTCAAAAGGCTCCATGCGTATTCATTTTCTCCTGATATCTTCCATATTTCTTTGAATTGTTAATTGAAGTATTTGGCACAAAATTGTGCATAATCCTTTGAAATCACACATATTTTTCAAATTTATAGACCATAAAATAAAGTAATAACATAAAGAATAAAGAAAAGAATAGGAAAAATAATAGAAACAAATTATTTAAGACTTTAGATTCCTACAAAAATAAATTAAATGCCTATTTATATTTATATACACATGGTAAACTTATAATAAAAAAATTAAAGACTTTAATTAATATAGAATGCGCATAGAGCATTTTCAAAAACATTAGGATTCTTGAAAAAAATTTCAAAATCAGTAATTGTTCTGCGAAAAATTCCTTATTTTGAATTCTAGGAGTTTTCAATGTAGTAAGAAAGATAATTAATTATTCTCATTTTGTATATAGACTTAAAAATTGAAAATTTAAAAAATTGACTTTGAAGGTCCCTTGTCCCCTTAACAAAGGCTCCACTTCTCAACTATTGTAGAAAATCACTGTCGGTTTGAATCACTTTTTCATATAAACAATTCGTTTCAAGTCAAAGTCTTATTTTTTTGGGTACAAATGATTGAAAACTTTCTCAAGTTCTGAAGGAGAAACATGCAAGATTTTACAGAAAACGTTGTTCCAGAAAAAAAGTTGTTGTTGTTTCTAATGCCCCCTGGCCGAAAATTTCCGACAAGGTCCATATAGGCTTCGGGCTGAAGTGTGCAGCTCCTGTTTATACAACACCACAAGGGTTGGAGTCCGTCTTGGCTAGTTGCCACCATAATTTTCACTGAGCACCTCCAGGGGCGTCATCTGGGATGGGGTTACACCCTCTCCTACCCTCTCTAACCTCATTGACGGACTTTCCGGTCTACGGATTTAACGTGCCCATATCCAGCCTAGAAACGAAGGTATTTAACTCTCAAATGGTACGGTGGGGAAGGATCCTACCAAAGGTTTTTTTCCCCTTCTCGTATTCTCCCCTCTCATTGAAACACACCGAGTTGACAAGGAACCCTACCAGGCAGTCTTGCAACAGGTGTTGGAGCGTTTGCAGTAAAAATGAGTGTCTGTTGAAAAGATGTTATTCATTATCACTATACTTTATTTTATATTTTGAAATTTTTATTTCGCTTTTGAAGGCCAAAAATGTCAGTATATATTATTTTTTACATTTTTGTGCTCGGAAATTTGGTTCAGTAACTTCTAAAACTAGGTACAAGACTAAATTACGTATTAGACCTAATATACAGGTTGATTTTTTTTAAAAAACTGACACTACTCAGAGCCATCTGTAGCGCTATCTGTCAGCTGGAATTCCACCAAAATTGATAGAGGGGCTAAGCACGACATGGGAAAGAGTTTCCGTGAAAACAAATTCCAAAAGTCGCCGATAGGGGAAGATATGGCGCTTTTGTTGTCGGCGCACCCGAGAATTTGCATAAAAGGCAAGTAAAACATCAAAATACTAATTCACGACTATGTTGTCGACAGCAGCGCTAGTATTTCGGGCTATAATGATAAGGGATGAATACCGAAAAAGTTGTAAGCAGGCAAGTGAATAACAAAGAAATTTCCACTGCAACACCACTTTATGCTGCAAATTCACTTCTCCCTCCTTCAATGTGAACACAGTCCTGTTGGACGACATATTGCATTCTGAACACTACATTCTCAACGGCCAAGCGTTACATGTCACCAGGAATGTTCATCAAGCGTTACTAAGTCCGGGATATGTTGTCCTTTAGGGCCGCCAAGTTCGAGACTCCACCAAGATACACCTGAGACTTTAAATAACCCCACAGAAAGATGTCACGTGGGTTAGGTCCGGGGAGCGAGGTGTCCTTGCCAGTGGAAAAAAACGACTGATAACCCTTTCTTCTGTAAAGCGAAGGCGCAACAGATCCGCATCGATCTTTATAGCCCCAAATCCTGGCGCTGCTGTCGACTACGTGGTTATGAATTTGCATTTTGATGTTTTACTTGACTTTTATGCGAATTCTCGGGTGCGGAGACAACACCAACGCCATATCGTCCCCTATTGGCTACTTTTGGAACTAATTTTCTTTTTCACGGAAACTCTTTCCCATGTCGTCCTTAGCTCCTCTATCAATTTTGGTGGAATTCCGGCTGATAGATCGCGCTACAGGGGGCTCTGAGTAGTGTTAGTTTAAAAACAAATCACCCTATAGACAACATTATATGTAAATGCCAGAGAGATTTTCTTTGTTTAGCAAAATTACATCTCGTTGGTCATTTTTTCTACGAAAAGGTTTTTAATTTAATTTAAAATAGTATCAGTAAATGTTATTATACAACAAAAATGCTTATTGTGTACTTTTTTTTACCAAAAACGTCATGAACTGATCTCTTTTGATTCTGAGGGGATTCAATCCGAGCCCCTCAGCACCGAAAGCCGGCACGCTACCACAAAGCTACCTCGAGAAAAAAAGTGAACCTAATTAAAAACTCGTTAGCAAAAGTATTTGTGTTGCAGTATCTCATAGTCGGTGCCTAATGACATCCGATCATGAACGGCATCTATCATAATTTAATACCACAGAAAACCGTCGCTTAACATAAATCACATCCTGTCTGTGAAGCTTCAGGAATTCAATTAAAAAAAAACTTCCAATTCTCCTCGAAGGATACGCTTTGCAAGTTTCAAATGAATACGTTTATAAAGCAATTCCCCGATTGATTATTCACTCGCACTTGAGTTCAAAAGTGTTTGATTGATTTTAGACAGCGCAGCTTAATGAATTTCTTCGGTTTTCGATATGCGAAACGAGCAAACACTGATTAAAGATGCATCACATATTTACGTAGATTACTAATTCCTGAAAGCGCACAGGGATTTTACACGGTAATAGTGACGAAGCAGGATAAAATAAAGCGACTATAATCTACAGGTGCTCATTCGTGTAAAATTATATTCATTACGATTCTCTGAATTCAGCGGTTCTTGTATGCTTTCTTAATTAATCATATGCTTAAATTTAAGCTTAATTAATTAATCATGCATTTTTCATGCAGTGGGCAAAACATATTCTCACATCCTTTGTGAGATTCGATGCAATTAACCATCCCGTGATTTATATTAATTAAGATTTATGCATTGGAATTAGTTAAATATTTAACTAATAAGGAGTAATATATTAAAATATAATTCTAGCGAAGGCAATTTTAATCATTTAATCATATGCTCAACTACTGATTCTTTGAGTTTCAGTAAGGAAATTAATAATATGTTCATGTATTTCTGGTGAAATAGTTGTATGATGGGTTCTATAATTACATTTATTCATCCAAATTGGTGACTGCCTACGTTGAAAATGCCATTTTTTGACTATTTTGGTCAATTTTATTTTTTGCAAGAATCTTGTAAATCAATGTTTTCTCTTTTCAAAGTTATGGCTATTTTAAAAAACATCGCCTGATACAAAATTGAAGTGACAAACAACTTTAAATGCGTTTTTCTCAGAATTATGTTTTTTAGCAC